>JAHZMT010000690.1:0-20833 GCA_027743785.1 Sinhomidia bicolor | reverse complement strand
TGTAGTAGCAGCAAGCAGCATTGGGATTTACCTTTATAACTAAACTTGTGTTTATGTATAATATGTACTGTGTACAGGGAATTAAAATAGGTTTGATGGACATTTTACACCACTTTATAACAACAATCAGTCCACCTTTTTTTATTATCTCATTTGACTTGGTTTATATATATATATATTTTTTTAAATATTTGTTATTATTAAAGCGCAAAATAATATTGTTACCTGCTGGCTGACGGAAAAGAGGGTTTACAAAAAAAACTTGTAGTTTCATGAGAGCATTTTAACAATTTATTTAGACACGGCCAAATTAATAATAATAATAATGCCAAAATATTGTACAATGAAGATGTTCTCATGTTTTAACAACGTAATTAAAAATGAGTTGTACAGCTACCGCTACTACACTGCTGTGCTACCTAATGCCATTTTTTTGCAAAATAGAAAAAAGGGGGAAAAAACAAAGAATTGCCTTGTTTTTCTTTTGAAAGTAGAAAAAAAATTTGCAAAGGAATTTCCTGTAAAAGTATGAACAACCATATTCTACTCCCCACATGACCACTGACCACCAGCAGGCTACATCCAGTTTTTGTGTCGTGTCACTGATCCGTAAAATAAAATAAAAAAAGAAAAGGAAAAAAATAATGTTTTCAAAGAACACTGCACTTTCTCAAGGCATACTGCAAGAGAGGGAAAGAAAGAAAGAAAAGAAATAAATAAAATAAAAGCAAAGATTTATTTATAAAAAAATGCAGTTCAGTGTTCTATAAAAGTTCAAAAAAACTGGTCATCATCATCATCTTCATATCACCACCACACCACCACCACCACGGTGTGGTGTGCAGTAAAATTTATGTTCGTCCACCCAACATATTTTATTAGACAGATCATTAGTATCAGAAAAACGGCCACAATAAACTGATCAGCAAAATAGTTAAAGTACATTTAGTACGTATAATAGAGATAGCAAAAAAGAAATAAACTACTATACCTTTACCTATATACATTATGTATACATGTCTATACCCAACCCACTTATATTCATCATCTTCATCCCCATCATCACCTTTCTTCGTCTTCCAAGTAATTTCAATTCAATTCCAATTAGTAATATAAATGAGTGTTGAGTTAGGTGGTGGTGGCGATGATGATGATGATGGTGAATCTGTATATTATACTGCTTGCTTGCTGCTGCTGTTGAAAAGGATTGATACATGGTGGTGATAAAAAAAATGTTGACTTTTTTTAAAAAGTAGCATATAGAGCAGAACACCTTCTTTTTTCGTCTTCATCTTCTCTTCTTCTTGATGATCATCCTTTTTTTAAAAAAATGCTCAACACACTCAATTCAATCCTATCTCTATCCACCACGAAAAAAAGCAATCCAATCCAAAAGGTAATTTAATGTCCCAAGTGACGGCGCGTCAATTTATAGCCTGCGATAAATACTACATGCCTACCTTCATCAAACAATATATCAGCACCCGCACCAGCAGCAGCAGTCAACCAAAACCAACTTACTGTTGCAGTGCAACGCAACAGCAGCAACAGCAGTAAGTAAATGCAGTTGTCTATCTATGTCCATCCAACAACGTGTCAGTTGGACTTGTTCAGTAGTAGTAAAAAAAAGTTACCTGCGTATATCTCTGCTCTTCTCTGTCTACATACTAGATACAATGTTATATCTACCACTTATATAATAGATGTGTGTATTATTATTACTATTATCAACTTCACATGTCACATATATTTTATCCTCGCACTCAACTCCAACCAAAAAGAAAACCACTGCACTGTTGCTGCTCTTGTTGGTTGATGAAGGATCGGCAGCCGGCTTTTTTTTCTCTAAAAAAAATTATGTATATATATTATAGTTTATATGCTTTTTTAACATCCCCATCCGACAAATTGCACTAATTCCATTCAGCTCGTAAAAATGACGACAACGACGACAACGAAAGGTACGATAAAAGGAAAAGCAGCAGGAGTAAAAAAAAGCAAGAAGAGACGACGACGATGATGATGATGATGACGATGCGTACAACAGGCATTCGGAATACGTGAATATAAAAACGCTATCTGTTCTTTTTTTATTGTATTACATTCTTGAAAGCGCGTCATCATTTTATTTTATACATTTTCACAGTATCAAGTTTTTTGAGTCTTATCATCATCACCAAATGCGCAATGCATGAAGTTTGGTGTAAAATAAAAAAAGAAAAGAAAGAGTACCAGAGAGAATTACTTTATTTACAAGTTAAGAAATATAAAACCAGCTGGGGTGTAGTGTCAGGATAATATAATAATAATAATATTAAAAAGAGAGACAGAGAGAGAGAGGATATGCATAATAGAAGGAGAGAGAGAGAGAGGGAGAAAGGAAGATAATCAACCGGCGAGAAAGAGAGATCCCGATCAGCAGGCATAAATGTAACAGTTGTCGGTCAGTCATTCATGATGGCTCGATAGGGAAAAATAATGTGTAGCATGGTTATAGGTACATTTATTTACTATATAGATGAGTAGGCATATAATAATAATAATAATATGATAAGTAGTATATAAGGAGGCTTGACAAAATGAAAGGATTGGTTCCCATAAAGCAAGGGATAGATGATGTGGTCTGCAACAGGAGTAGTAGCAGCAGCAGCAGCAGACGGAAAACCGGACTAATTTTTTGCTATCATCATCTTTAAAAACCATCAGAAAATGTAATATAGGTAGATGGTAAACCCAATAAGAGCCATTCCCTCTTTTTTTTACAACAAGAAGATAGTGAGGGAGAAGTCAATTAGCATTAAAAAGTCATAATGAGTAACGCTTCACTGCTGCTTGCTGGCTTGCTTGTTCGTTCGCTCATCATCACTTTAATACTCGGAAAGCGTACCAAACCAACCAACCAACCAAGCCAGGCAAACCAATTGTGTATGTTTTGCATGTACAGACATTATTAATACAAACACATGCACTTACACATGCTTTTTGCTTGCACAAAACAATGCAAATTTCTTACAAAAATGTACAAATTTGAGAATAACACCTCAGAAAATTTATTAGTTTTTTTTTCTTCGTTAATTATTTTCCTGACTGAGAAAAAAAGAAGACGAGATACGGGATGATGATTATAATCATTAAATTTTAACGCAGTGCAATGATGAGGATGATCAGGATTAAAATGACCAATTGGTTTATCACAATTGTTGTTGATGATGATGACCAGCAGAACACAAGAAAAGAAAGCGGATCATTTATAGTGCGGTTTGCACTTTTTTTTCGTGTGTGTCTCCCAAATTTTTGTTGTTTTATTACTTGTCTTTTTGGGCTTGGCTCTGCTCTGTGTGTATCACACAGGTGCTCTTTCCTTTTCTCTCTCTCTTATTATTATTATTATTTGACATTGACACCGACACTCTCCTCAAAGTTCACATTTTTAAGCTAGAGCTCCCTATAATAATATTATTATCTCCGTTCAACAGCAAAAAGGTGAAATAAATAAGTATATTGTATACTCATTTGATTATGGAACATGATAGCAAATAAAAAGCAGTTGGTCGGTCGGTTGAACAAGAGAGAAGAGAAGAAAAAAAAACTAAATGACTGGCTGGTATATAGATAGATAAGTACACGACGACGACGACGATGATGATGATGATGGGCAGTGTGGCAAAAAGCAAATTTTTATACTGTTGTTCTTGCTGTTGTTGTAATGCTCTGCTTCGTTATTCCACTATGTAGTAGTAGTAGTGATCAAGATAAGAAAAAAATACGAGAGAACCAGAGTGAGTTAGCGAGAGAGAGAGAGAAGAGAAAAATACCTTGAGTGTATGTACTATTACGGGTTTACAAGGAATAATGACTTTGTTGAAAAATCCTGCCTGATGAAAATACTTTATAATATTATGTTCTTCTTCAAATGCGGCTCGGCTCTATTTTCTTGTGCTGCTGCTGATAGTAGTAGTAGTACACGGTGTTGTTCCTGATACTGTTCTACTACAACTTTACAGCCGATAAATAAATGAAGATGAAGCGGCTCTTTGCTGATATGATACACTGTGTGTTGTTTTAATAGTGTGCTCACTAAACTAGTAGTAGTAATAATAATTATAATGGTATCAAATTGAAGACGGATAAATGAGTTATGAGTGTGTAGAAAAGAGAACAAGAATTTTCAAAACAGTGTGCACACATACTCAACACCACATAATAGATATTGTTGTGTTCATTTCGTTTCGTGTACAAGTAAACTTGGAAGAAAAAAAAACGACACACACACACACACACAAGTCAAGTTTAAAGTTGTTGTTGAGCTTGAGGAATGCGCATACAATGAAAAACGGTGGCCAATGTGTTGGCGGTACTGCTGCTGCAATGAATGTGCAGATAGAGAGAGAGAGAGAGAGAAATAAAAAGGGGATATTATTTAATGAATTATTATTATTTTATTGAAAAATAGTATGATACACTTGTTTAATGTTGGTATTTCAGTAGACGTGTGTGGATTTTAATGTGTATCATCATCATCATAACTTGTAATGAGTATTTAGGGATGCGTTCGTTCGTACACCAAGATACATGATAGCTATATGTACCTACGTAGATATGTAGAGCTGGTGATCATCTTGATTATCAAAGAATAAAAATATGTAATAAAAATAATTTTCTCTGATGAGACGGTTGGCTGCTGAACAAAAATGAAGGAAGGCAGAAAAAAAAAGAAACGTCGTCGTCCGTCAGTCCGTGTGCTGGTGGTGGTGTGCTTCATGCATCCTCGTGTGTGGTTTGACCACAAACAACAAGAGGAAAAAATATGGCTGCAAAGTAGTAGCAGTAGTAGAAGTCGGCAGTTTAAAATAATTTTATAGTGTGTGTACACTTTTTTTTGCTATGCACTCTGGAGAATTAGCTGTGACTAATAGAGAGCAACATTAAATACCTTTTTACTCTTTAAGCGTGACGATTAACTCATTTTTTTCCTTTGCACTTCTCCTTCTTTTTCTTCTGACGGCGGCAGTAGCGGCTGCTGTCTTGTGTATCTGATGGTGCATGATAAATTCTTCAGATAAATTCTGTTTTAATGAACACATGCGCCATTTCGAAGGTCCATGCAAGATTACAGCACTAAAGGATAAAAATGTGTATGTGTGCAACAAAACACTTTGTGGAAATCTTAAAAGACTTATCTTGTAAAAATGCATAAAAATTGCAAAAGAAGAAAAAATATCCTTCAATTTTACTACTACCTGATTTTACCAAACAACAACAATAATAATAATAACAATAATAATAAACAGCCAGCCAGCCAACCTGTTGTTGCTGCTGCTTTGTTATCTTTTTCGCATTCACCTTCTTCTTCTTCTCATTCTCCTTCTTATCATCATCTCAAATGAAATGAAAAAGATTCCTTGACTAATTGGGAAAATTGTATATAGTTTTTTGAGTGACGTGTGATGATCAACAGTCAGAGATAAAAATATCATAATATACATATATATGTATAAAAAAATGTTATGCTTGTATAAATTTTTTTTCTACTTTTGCTTTTATACAAAAGAAGAAGCAGACGACCTTGAAAGATTTAGCACAGTGCACTTTGCCTACTTACAAAAATATACACTGTAATGATAACAATAATAATAATAATAATAATATATGCTTTACCTCACTACATACTATACTACTCTACACACCACTACTACTACCAATGCAATACTGCCTGGTACAAAACTTACACAATCGTCATCGTCATCATAATGATAATAACAATTATTGGAATGAGATAACAAGGAGGTATTTTACAGAGATTGTTTTATAACCATATAACCAACCACCACCACCAGACTCATCATCATCACAGCAGAGCACAGCGCCGTTTAATATATTTATTTATTAGGCATTTACGTGAGTATGCCTGTATGCGCTTACTTTGCATGTTTGCTGTTTGGCGACAAATGATGATTTGATGGTCTGTGTTTTGTCATTGTATCTTTCTTTCTTTTTTTTCAAAACAATTATTTTGTTAGCTTTGTATATCGTGTCGTATCATATCGCGTAAGGATATCATCATTCATTTTATAGTATGATTCATGATGATATGATAGGGGTAATAAAAAAGAGGGACCCGGTCAGAGTCAGATAGAGAGAGAGAGATGGAAAAATAACACAAGCTGTTTACTGTACCTTTTTTGTGATTCTATTTTGTGATAAAATTCAATCCACTGCTGGGGCTGACTGAGCTCTTGTTATTATTATTATTGGTCTATTTAGTCCATATATGTAGAGGAGTAATCTTAATTGTTACTCTGTTTGCTTGCGATGATGATGAGGATGAGGATGAATAAGCTGATGAAATAATGAGACAGGTATATAGGAATACATATAATGGTAATATAATAAAGCATCCTTTGGTTTTGTTGTCTGCTCTTGTTGACGCTGACATTACTCTGGAATTTTTATGGTTGATTAACAAATCTTTTTTTTTTCTTCTTTGCTCTTTGTATATATACATACACACATACACACATATATTTAAAAAATTTGTCATTGTCATCATGATCGTATGCATGGATCGTTCGAGTTTGATTAAAAAGAGCATTTAGCAATAAAAATCGCCGTAAAAACTTCACGGGTTGGTTGAAAAAAAGAGGAATGTCTTGTTTTGTCGTTTTTAATGATAATGATGATTACGACGACGACGTCGATGATGACTGTTTGCTTGTTTCTCTCTCTCTCTCTCTCTCTCTCTCTGTGTGTCTCTATATAATGCTGGCTGATCTCCTCTCTCCCCCTCATCTCCATAAAAAATACAAACTTACAAATCTCTTGTACATAAAAAAGCATTAGATTATTATTATGACTGTTTGAAAATACAACAAAATAATACATACATATTATTATTCTCATACAAGAGACGATACAGAGTATAGTAATGTAGAGAGAGAGACAGAGAAAAAAAGTCAATATGGCCTGGAGGGGTTCTAAAAAGAACGACAAAAAAAACTTACTTGTGTGTCATGTCTAACTTGTCCTCTCTCGTTATTACTTCTTCTTCTCCTTCAGCTCTCCGTGGAAAGAAACAACAAACTAATACGAAAAATAATACTGTGCTGCTGTTACTGCTGCTGCTCGTTTCAAAGAGAAAAACTTTTTTAGTCTTTTTTTATTTTATAAACTTCTTCACAAGGCTTACACTTCACATTCTGTCGCTTTTCAGTCAGTCAGTCAATCTCAGTCAGTTAGTTAGTCAATATTCAAATACTTCTAGTCAACCATGATACATACATACATCTCTCTTGGTCTACACTTGTATGTATATATATTTTTTTCAGTAAAAAAAAGGAGACATTCAGGTTTTTCTCATCTTCTGTCTCCTTTTTCATCATCTTTTTTAACTCTCTGCCCTATCGGTCATCCTTATCTCGCTCGCTGCTGCTACAGCTAGTGCTGCTGCTGATGCACAAAACAACAGCAATAATAACTACAATGCGAAACGCTTTTTATTATTGTCGTTGCGTTACGTACTGTTTCGCCTTTTTTCCCTAATCACTCTAAACCACCCCAACAAAAGAGAGAAATTCCACCGTTTTTTCCTTCGTTTCTTTTTTTTATAAAAAAGAAATTGCATAGGCGGTGAAGTGTTTTAGGCTGAACATTGTTGCAGAGCGAAAAATGATGCTCATGTTGTTTGCTTATTGTTTTGTTGTATGGATGTATGTGGGCAAAAAAAACGATGATGTTATATTACGCTTTGACGAGGACGAGAATGACTATGACAAATTTTTCTGCCTCATTTTGTCATTCGAAAAGAGAGAGAGAGAGAGAGCATTTTACCAACAATCCTCTATACTACTTAAATGGTCACTTGTCTTTTTTTTCTTCACTTGCATGTCCAGTTTTGTCATTGCAATAAACGATTGTAATCTTTGCTGCTGATTGCTCCCCTCAAAAGAATCAAATAGCCCATGATGATGCTCATTTCTTTCGTACGTACGGTTGTACATAAAAAACACAAAAGAAATATACAGCGCACTGCCAATTTTTTTCTGTAAGAAAAGCAACATATAATACAAGTAACCTGGTTATCATCTACCAGTGGAAAAATGAGAATGACACAAGCCGTAGTAAGTATTACACACAGACATAAAAATCCCTTTTTTTATTTGTCCAGTTTTGTCATTGCAATAAACGATTGTAATCTTTGCTGCTGATTGCTCCCCTCAAAAGAATCAAATAGCCCATGATGATGCTCATTTCTTACGGTCGTACATAAACACAAAAAGAAATATATACAGCGCATTGCCAATTTTTTTTTCTGTAAGAAAAGCAAAATATAATACACACGTAACCTGGTTATCTACCAGTGGAAAAATGAGAATGACACAAGCCGTAGTAAGTATTACACACAGACATAAAAATCCCTTTTTTTATTTCCTCCCACTAAAAAGGTAAAGTCACCGTTGCCGTTGTAAAAAGAAACAGTGGAATTTTTCTTACGATGAGCAGTTTTCTTTTGTGATAATCATGATCATTGAGCAAGTGCAAACAATCTTTACACATAATCTCCCCGAGCAAAAAAACAGAAAGAAAAAAAACTTGATGATCTCTTAAAAAGTGCATATAATATGATAATGGTTTTGCAGTGTGAACACGGCCATTTAACTTCCCCCAAAAAAAGTGAGCTAAACCAATGAGCAGCAAAAAAAAAAAGAAAAAAAAAAATTCTTCCACCACAGCTATTACTCCTTTTTATTTTATTATTATTTTTATTATATCATTCAAGTCATCATTCCTTTTTTTCTTATTACTCTTCTTCTTCTACTACTACTACTACTTCTGCTCTGCCTTTTCCATGCTCATCGTCGTGTGGTAGTAGTAGTGCAATAATAATGTTGAAAGAACATGAGCAGAACCCACTTTGTAAAAAGAGACATAAAAAAGGGGAAAAAATATATATATTGCTCTCTACACTTGTTTTTCTTCTCTCTCTCTCTCTCTCTCTCTCTTCTGCTTTTTCAAAATTATATACTTGTTGCTCTTTTTTATTAGACATTTTTCTTCCTTCCTGCTTACCACACTGCCTAGTCTTGTGCCTGTGCCGCTGCTGCTGGAAAAACTAAAGAGAGAGAGAGAGAGACAGAAGCTAAAAGAGTATAAAAAAGAAGAGTCATCATCATGAATAAGAATTGGCCATTTTTCGCCCTCGAAAATTACTCTGCTTTTTTATTATACCCAGTTGGATATAATATCTTGCTGGTTGAGAAAAAAGGAGAGGAAAGTACAATAAAGGATATAAATACCATTTATTTCACTCTCTTCCTCTCTCTCTCTCTCTTCTCTCTCTTACTTATGCCATGTCTCTTTCTCTGGGCCAAGGTCAATGCAATTTCATGATGCAAAAAAAAGAGACGAAGAAGAAGAGAAGAGAAAAGATAATAGAAAAAAAAGTTTTGAACATATGATTTTTTTTATTAGACTGAAAAATGGCTAACAATAAAAAAGTGTATCCCTTCTAGAGAAAAAAATTGCGTAACAATGACCTAATAATAGTAGTGCACACAGCTTGATAATGAATGAAGCATAGTACATACTACACTACAACTTTGCACTTTTCTATAATAANATAAAAAAGTGTATCCCTTCTAGAGAAAAAAATTGCGTAACAATGACCTAATAATAGTAGTGCACACAGCTTGATAATGAATGAAGCATAGTACATACTACACTACAACTTTGCACTTTTCTATAATAAATATATAATATAATATGTATATACCAATAAAAGCTTGTCTTTTTCTCCTGTCACGCCAAAATATAATATATAGTGATTGATTGATTACCAACATATATATAATTTTTTTCTCACTCGCTGTCTGCCTCTTTTCTTCACTCATGTTTTTCAACCATTCTTTGAAAAAAAAACTTGGCAATACATCATAACTGTCCAAACTGGAAAGTTCATCCAGTCCAGTTATTATTATTATTATTTATTATTTATTATTACATAGGGCAAGGAAAGAGCAAAAACTAATAGGCATACCTACATATTATTAGCCATTATATATAGTTATTCCAGTTATTATTATTATTATTTATTATTACATAGGGCAAGGAAAGAGCAAAAACTAATAGGCATACCTACATATTATTAGCCATGTTTGTATGCGCAACTTTGTCTCTCTCTCTCTCTCTCTTCTGTTCGTCCTTTACCTTGTTGGGTTGGGGTAGTAGTAGTAAAGTAGTAAGAACCTGCTCTGCATTTCTGTCACACGAGAGGAGAGTTTTTGAGTTTTCCAGCAGCTTCAACAACAAGAACATCAACAACAAAGCGTTATACAACACCCTGAAATTGAAAAGGGAAAATATCCCAGTGTTATACATAATACAGCGTTCAGTTTCTTCCTCATAGTGGATGTGAATAATTGGAGGATAATGAACACTATCGTTTCGTTCTGGGTGGGTCACACCGTCCGTCCGTCTGTACGTACGTAAAAATGTTTACAAAAGGACACACCGATAAACACAAAGTTTACAGCTTTGAGAATGGATATTATATATATGAGTATAGTGTGTATGTGTGTGAAAAATTGTATTGTTATGTAAGTATTGTGAGTATACTACTGTACGACGGGCAAACTGAGAGAGAGAGGGAAGGAGGAGGACGGGAATAATGAACAACAACGCGAAAAAAAAGAGAGGAGACGAAATTGAAGGAAAAATATGTGTGACAAAAGAGGTGAAAAACTGTTTGTTGGGACAGATGGATGGATGGATGGATAGACGACAAAAACGGACGGATGGATGGATGGGTGGCACATTTTTTCCCAAAATGTTTTGACGATCCTCTTATTCTCTTTAGGAATTCTCTCTTTTTTCAATCGGGGTTTTTGTTGCTGCGCCGTTCGTTCTCTCTTCTCTCGCTCGCTACAGTAGCTTTTCCAATGAATTGGACTAGGAAACAAAAAAACGAGGAAAATAAAAGAGATTTTTTTCTAGAGAAGGAGAAGGGAAGCAAAAATGCAAACCAACTAACAACACAACAATAACAATATTACAGAGAAAGAGAGAGAGAGAGAGGCAGTTAACACACAAGGAATATTCAGCAAAGCAAGAAGGAAAAAAATGACGACACAACGACGTGTTTTGTTTGTTTCGTGACGATGACGAGAGAAGAGCAAAAAAGGAAGCTAGCGAGCTACACACGAAAAAAATATATTGTTGTATACGCACCTTTTCCTAATAAACAGTTCAATACTGTAAAAAAATATTAAAATAGGCAGTGAAAATACGGGCTTATTATTATTATGATTATGATTACCACTACTACTACAATTTTTAGCTTTGCCAGAAGCAGAGGAAAGAATGGAATAATGTAATAATGAAAATTGGATGAATAGAGAATAGAGAGGAGGGGAAAACGGTCCGAAAAAGTAAAAAAAAGGCGAACGATAAGGCAAAGAACGTTTAAGCTTTATAGCTTTTAAGTTGTGTGCTTGCCTGTGCATCACTTCATCAGCATAAACTCATGCATAGGTAATATGATGAATAGAAAATAATATTAGATGACGTTTGTACAAGTTTGTTGAATTGAAAATGTGTGTGTGTGTCTGCGTAAGAGCTTGCTCCTTTCTTTCTTTCTTTCATGTTTCGTTCCAAATGACTGAATTCCAAAAAAAGGTTCATCAAGGAGTCCTTTTTAGAAAATACTCATTTCCTTTCCTTCTCTTTCCAAACGAGAAAAAAACTGTGCAAATAATACATTTTTTCATTCATTCACTAACTAACAAGAGTATATATAACGGAACACAAAAGTAGGAGAAAAGAAAATGTGCAAACTTTGTTTTTTGGGCTTGTGTGTGTGTGTGTGTGTGTGTGATGTTCATGTATGTTTGTTTGAATAACATGGCAGCTGTAGACGTGGGACATGCGTAATACTGATTGAGTAAGTAAGCAGAGAAAAAAAACAATAAAATTGGTAGGTAGGTAGGTATATATGCACAAGAAGGTAGATAATGTTATGTAGGTAGGTAGTACTATAATATATTATGAAAATACACATAGGTAGTTTATCAATCACAACAACAACAGCAACAACAACTAACGTAACAGACTGGTTTCTCCGTCCGAGAGTAAAATTCTTTTGCATCATCATCATCATCATCACCAGATCACTTAGCTTTGCTTGCTCTGCATCATCATCATCATCCTCATCGATCGATGATGTTAAATACATAATGTATCATTATTATGCATAATGCATGCATACAAGCTTTTCGACTAATTACAAAGGACAAGAAAAAGAGTTTGTTTGAGTGGATGAGTGGCGGTGTGAAAATGGATTGATTGAAGAGAACAGCTCTCAAGACAGAGAGAAGACAAAAGGGAGCAGAGATTTATGTGACGTTTCACCCGACGATCAACAAGAAAAAGACGACGGCTACGACGTCGACGACGACAAGAGAAAAGCAGAACACGTTCCTCTTTCATATATATAAACACTTTAAAAAATATGTACATGTATATATCGCTTGAAAGAAAATGCACTTGCTGCTGCTGCTGCTAGCATCATCATCATCATCATCACAACAATCATTCATTATTTTACAAAATGCAGCAGTTTGCTAAAGCAAGGTCATAAACTAAAAAATAGAGAGAGGCCTCACTCAAGTTGCATGCAGCATAGCATCATCAACATCATCGCAGCAATGCATACTTTTAACATGTTAATCCCAATTAATGGCTTAAGACACGTTTTTATTTAGGTGGTGGTTGGTGGTGGTGCTGCTGCTGGTGCGGTGGTTTAGGTGATGATGAGAAGAAGAACGACTTTATGACAAAAAGATTTTTTTCTCTTCTCAAGATGAAATACAAACTTCATGAAAGGGTGTGGATTCTTGTTGTTGTTGTTGTTGCTCTTTTCATGTGTGATGATACTAATAAAAATAGTTGACTTGAAGAAGAAGAAGAGTCTTTTTCGGCATTTTTTTCTGATGAAGATGATGATGATGCTCCTCTTCTCATCACGATGATGATGAGGATGGTCATGTGAGTGAACTGAAATGTGTGTACAAACGTATGTACCTACTAATGACGATGATGATGGAGGGATTAATGAGGTTGATTTACCTCTTAGGCATTTTTATAGACAAATAAAGAGAATTATTATTACTGTTTTGGACGGCTGTGCTGATGCTGCTACGTGTGCCTCTTATGATGACGTTTATTATTACGATGGTGTGGTGACTTTAAAATGCATAAAAAAAATTTTTTTACTCTTCTTCTACACGGCAAGATGAGTCCCTTAAGAAGGATAAAATAATTTCAGTTGAATATTATATTATTATACAAATTTTTGTACATGTAAGCCACACAGACTTACTTGTTATCATGCTACTTGCTCGTTGTACTTTTTTCTCCTTCTTCTTTTTTCTCTCAAAGAACATTACACATTATAATGGCGATACGAAAAATGCAGCGCACACATTTAAACACGCTGCTGCACATTACATATATCATCATCACATGTGAAGCAGCAGCAGTACAGTATAGTAGTAAAAATTTTGTGTGAGGGTATTTCTTTGATAATGAGTTTAAGGAGTCATTATGAGCCAGGCTCCCTGCCGGGAATAATCTAAAGATACGCGGTGGATGACGACGTCGTCAGCAGCAGCAGAAGAAGAATAAGAGAGGATGCATATGTGTATGTGTGTCTGCCGTATTGCTCCTGCTTGAAAAAAATATTAAATTGTTAAATATATAATAATAATAATAATATTCTTTCCAGGTATTTTTCTTGTTGTAATATATTTTTTTTCCTTCCATATGAGCAAGTTTTCATTTTGAAAATTTTGTGTTGCGCTCTGCTGCTGCTGCTGCTGCCGCTGCTCTGCTGTGTCCCTCGCTCCTCATTCAGTTCACAAATTTTTTTGATATTCTTATAACTCATATGTATATGTGTACTACATATTTATTCTCTCAAGAATTTCCATTATGTACGTGTGTATGCAACAACAAAGTTGCTTTTTTTTCGTTGTCGTCGTCTTCTTCTTCTTCGGGTTTTCCTTCTTCTCCTCAAGTGAACTTAACTCTCTGAACCCCCAGAGGCATGTATACACATTTTGGCTGATGATGATGTCCCGCTGTGCGCTATACCAAAAAGTTGGTTGGTATGTTCTGTTCTCTGCTGCTGCTGCTGCGTGCTTTCGTAAGAGAGACAAGATGAGGAGGTCTCTTTCTGACCTTGTCTCATACTTTTTCTCATTCTCATCATGATCATCTTCATGCTGACTATTGGTGGTACTACTCACTCTGCTTAGTTTCATTCTTCTTCTTCTGATGATGATGATGATGGTAATGGTGGCGGTGGTATATTTTGTTTTGGTTTCAATAATTCTTCAACAATGTTGTTGCTCATCTTGATATTAGGCTGCTCATATTTTTTATATCATTTTCAATAATAACTTTTCAAAAGAAAATCCAAAAATGTACTCAAAGTAAAAAAAGATCAATTGTGGTTATATGATGTGGTGGCAGTATATAGTAATAGTAGCAACAGCAGCAGAAAAGAGGTAGGTACACACAGAAGAACCGCCAATTATAATGGATTCTCTGCTTCTGAAAATACTTTTTTTGTGTTGTACCGCCAGCCGCCCGCACTTTTACCAAAAATGTATATATATATCTATTTCTATCTGTTCAAGTGTCTCTTTTGACATCAAATTCAATTGTGGTTTCAATCCCGTGATTTCTCTTACGGGACACCACAGCCACACCCATCATAAAAGAATGAGCAAACCGATGAATACCCGGAGGAGGAGGAGAAGCAGCAGTAGTACCTTGTTCCATAACATCACATCTTTCACTTGCCCATATCATCCCTATCACCATTATTATTATATGATCAACATGTCTTGAATATAATATCAGGATCATCATCATGTATTCTCAAAAGGGAATATTATTGAAATGCACCACCACCACCACCGCAACTTTGTATATATCGTCGTCACACAAAAAAGATGTTTCCATTATATCATTCTATCCATCTCAACTCTCCAAAAATAAAATACAAGCAGCTCTCATCTTTTATTTAAAATTCAGAGTGCATCTTCATGCAAAAAGGAAAAGAAGAAGAAAAAAAACTTTCACATAAATTATTCTCTTTTTTGTACCACTTTAATACTTTTCCAGAAGAAGCATAAAAAATATATATAATAAATGTGGTGGTGATCCTTTCTCCAGAAGCACATATTTCCCGTTCTCAAAAATATTTTTGTAAAGTGTTGGCTCAAATGTTTATTTCCACACACAAGTTATTTTTTTCTTTCATTCATAGGCAGATTTATATTGTCAATATACTATTGTGTGTGTGTGTGTGCTTTTTTTCTGTTCAGAATCTAATTTCAAAATCAACAAACATGTTAGTCGTCACCACCACCACCACTTTTCTCCTTTCAGACAAATTCTTCAGCATACTTTGCTTGATGATGATGATGATGTACGTGTGCCCTGTAATCAAAACTAGAGATCTGCAAAAAAAGATCTTTCTTCACTCTAAAAGATTTGCACATTTTGAATGACATGATTATCACATCACATTTTACTGCCGGCCAAGCCTCTTGGATAATTTTTTTTTTTTTTTTCAGCAAAGTAGTAACTAAATACCAAAAGGATACGCTAGTTGTGCGGCAACGGTGGTGGTGTGGTGGTACGGTGTGGTATGATATGTTATCCTGTGCTAAATCCTGAAGCGTATGTCGTACCACCAATCAAATAATTTTTTTTTGATGTGATGATCCTTGGACACTATTACCACCACCATGAGCATAGCAAGCAAGCAGCATCTGGCATTGACATAAAACTCGCATGTCATCTCTCTCTCTCTCTCTATCTATCTCGCTATTCGTGTCTTGGTGGTACTTTAGATTGCTTGATTTCTTTCCTTTTCATCTGCAAAAATATACATTTTTGCGCCTGACGATGATGATGATGATGCAGGTATACAAAAAATGAAAAGGGTTTGGCTACCTGAGAGAGCTGCTGATTTTTTTTCTTGATAGGCCCAACCTTCAATAAATTTTTATAAAAATCAGCAGCAGCAGCAGCGGTGGTTCCACTGATAATTGAAATCTCTCCTTGATTACAAAAAAAAACGTTTTTTTCATAGAAAAAAATGAATCATGCTTTCAACATCATCACACAACAGCAAAGATACATAAGTGACCTTCGAATAAAATGCACATATGTACAAAAATTATTATTATTATTACAAATGCGCAAACATAATATCCTTCAAAAAAATGTTTATATCTCTACAATTCTGAAAAAAAATTCTCACTTTTTCTCTCCTTCACTTGAAACTTTGTTGCTGCACTGCCGCAGATGACTATGATGATGATGGCTTTGATCTGCTGGTGCTGCTGTTGTGCTTATCAAGCGAGTAAGCAATGAGCATTAAACATGAATTTTTTTGACGATCCAACAAGCAAACTACTCACGCTATCATGTTCAATTTTTTTCCGATGCATCACAAATCCCATCTCGCTCAGCATGAGCCGAAAAAGTATCTTCAACACACAGACACACACAATATTACATACAATTTTTTCTCCTTCTTCTTCTTCTTCAAGAGTTCCCTTAGTGTAGTATTCTTTTTCATCATCATGTTATCAGGAAGAAAATACATGAAAAGAAAAAAAAGGTGAGCACCAGCGTAGCTCACACAACCGTTTGAGCAACAATAGAAAAATACTACTACGAGAATAATATGTAGTACTACAGTAATAATCAAGAGGGGTACACACAGCATATAATATAATAATATAAAAAAATATATAAAAATTATTTTAAAAATGCGTACGCATTTGACGGTCTCAATGATGATGATGTAGAGAGTGTCCATTGTGTTTCGATTTGGTTGGTGGTGATGGTGGTATTCTACTCAACTGACAAAAAAATACATTTATTATTTTGTATTCTTCTGACTGATGTTGTACGTACGTAGTTTTTTTTAGTGTGTAAGCATGCTCATCATCATAATCATCAGCAGCAGCATCGTACATAGGTATATAACAATGTTGTTAGCTCTCCATATGATAGTCAACATGGTTGAAGAAAAAAGATTTTTTTTCCTGTTTGTAAGTTTGAAAATGAGCCTGGTGGTTTCAAGCAGTTCACCCAAGAGAGTTCTCTAGCCAAGAGGTTACACATTTTATGATAATTTCTTTGTGACTGACTGAGTGAGTAGTCTAGTACGAGATATGTATACGCACAAAAATCAGCAACGATAAAAAAAAATATGATAAAAAAAAGAAACAGGCTCAGGTCAGGCTAAGCACTGCACTGCTTCAGCAGTAAGTAAAGTTCTCAAGAGTGAGAATAAGAGTAGTGGATAATATGCCAAAGGCAAACCGAATTAAGAAAAAATGAAGAATATATTATGATTTATGCAGCATTTATTATTATTATTATTATCATGAAGATAAGGCATTGTAGAATGTATTCTTTTTTTTCTTCTTGTTGGGAGAAGGCAAAAAGCTTAACTTGTAATATTAGCTGATGTACAAAAGAGTTAACAAGAAGAGCCTTACCACCACCACCACAACAACAACGATGATGACGATTAACAAGAAAGAAGGGGAAAAAGAAGACTTTTTTTGTTTGTGATATAATGTGTTATTGTGTGTGCATCAGTCTTTTTAAAAAGTCTATACTAGTAGAGTCACAGACGACGATGGTAATAGTAATGGCAATGGTATTTCCACTTTTTTTATCCTTATCCTTAAAAGAATTTCATTGTTGGTGTACATCAGACGACTTGTGACTTGACTGATGCTTTAGCAATGCAATGCAATGAAGGAGAAAAAAGCCGAAGAAGAAGAAGACGAAGAAAAGAACATATTCATATGGATGCACATTTTAGTTTAGAATAGTAATAATAATATGTAAGCCAACTTGTTTTGTGTTTCCTGATAAGATATAAATATTAGGTAAGCTTTAAAATGGACATGGTATATAAGTACATATGTATATATATATACACTTTACTTTTTCTCTTCTAAAACATTCCCGACAAAACTTGACGATGACGACGATGATGATGATCAGCATCGTCCGTCTTGTGTTTTTTTAGTCCGTGGGTTGCATCATGATGATGGTGATGATGATGACGATGACATGGCAAAGTGTAGGTATGGTTTAGTGAAGAAAAGAAAAAGCAAAGAAGAAAGAATACACATATCATTTGCACAATTTCTACTTACTCCTTTGTGCTGTTCCTATTCTTCGTCTATACAGCATTCTTAACTGACTTTGACCATTTGACTTTATACATATTTGATTTTTTTTTTGCAAAGTGCAATTCTACCCCGTTCATCTGGTCGTATAGTATCATCATTGTCGTTGTTGTTGTCCGTTGTCGTCTGTCATCGTGTGTGTGTGTAGAAGTTCATAAAGATGTTTTTGTTGGTAATATGATAAGCATTTATTATTATTACTACTATATGCGTTACAGTTTTTGCTTCATCAACATCATTATTGTCCCATTGTTGGTTGTACAATTTAAAAGTTACGAGGACGAGGTAGGATAGAATGATGATGAGGATGATGATGAAATGAAAAAAAGGATGAATTTCAGATTAAGTCCTTGCAGCTGAAATATTGATCTGAAGCTGGTGATCTGAAAAAAATATTATGTATGTATGTATATTATAAAGAGAGCTGTTGTGTGTGTGTGTGGTTAGTTGGATGATCGGGGATGGCGATGACTTGAATCCAAAAACAAGACAGGTGAAACCTAATCCGTTTCTTGCGATGATGATGATGATCATGGTCATGATTCATGACGATGCTAACTTTTTTTGATTTGGCTTTGAACCAGATACAAAATAAACAGCTATAATAGCATTTACACATTTTTTTCTCTCAAATAAATACTACTACGCAGGCCACTCCTGACTTGACTTTGTACTTTGTATATTTTTTTGATGTGTGGTTGACCAAATTCTTTTTTTTTCTTGTTAGGTATGTGCATATATACTTGTACGACGTCAACGAAGAAGAAGTAGTAAGTAGAAGGGAGGGATTTATTTGCTGTTTGGTATTGCGGCACAAAGTAGCAAAACACAGAGAATTTTTTATTGCACAAAAATTTAAAATTGAAATCGATAAAAAAATAGAGAGAATAGAAAGGAAATGCCTACATGCAAGCGTGATTCCACTCACTCACTCAGTCACTCACAATCACTTAAATCTAATATAAAATTGGTTATAAATAAAAGGAAAAACACATGCATCTCCAAGCCATATACATATACATACATACATACTGCATGCAAGCCATATACTTTTTTTTATGTATTTAATCATATTATTATGCAATCAAGAAAATCAACAATGAAATGTGGTCAAATGTAACATAAAAAAGTGGAGATTGCATATTATACCATTTTTTTCATCATAATCAATAATAATAAAAGAATAAACAATAACCAATATAATAAAAAAAGATAATATGGTTGGAATGGATAGAGATAAACTCGCAAGATCCCGAGTGACGATGTAGTAAAAAAAACAACAAATATGCATGCGAAAAGTATTTAGGATTTTTTTTGTGCCTACGCACATAAAAATATTATATTGTTTTGTGTAACGTACAAAGTCCACACACAAAAGTTATATGGTTTGCTTGCTGTGTATATTTTTTTTTTGAGTGAACCATCTCTCTCTACTCATTCATCAGATCAGTTCGTCATTGCAATGACAAGTTAATACAAGCATATTATTATTATTATTATACGCGTACAAATAAGGGTTTGTTCACAAAGAACATTTCCAGAATTAATACAAAAATCTTGTTGCTTCATTTAAACATTTATAACTAGAAGAGTACATCCAAAAAGTTGTAGAGTGTGAATGGCCCCAATAAAAATTTGAAATACAAGCTTGCTGATTGCTAAAAAGAAAACAATAAGAATGGACAGAGACAGCAAATGCCATCATCATCATCATCACATCAGATCACTCATACTCATAACAAGTCATGTTAAATGGACATGGCTCTCTGTGGGAAATATCGGCATAAAAAACTCGGCAAAATAATAAAAATGTTTGTAGTATGCATAACCAACAATAATAGTAATATTCCATATCGCTACACGCTGTTCTTGTTACCACTACAGCTTGTACGCATATTTCGGCAATGGCGATTGACGGTGTGTGGTGAGTGGTAGTGGTGATAGAAGAACTAGTGACGACGATGATGATTGTAATCGCAAAAAAGACTGTGTTTTTTGCGTAGTAAAAAATATATTTATGTTATTATTATTATTATATAGTGTATTATATTTATTTATGTGCACACACTACTTTTGACCGGCAATGAAATATATTTTTTGTGTATTTATTTTGCATACTAAACTTTTTTATCTTTTTTTCTCTCTGTTACAGATACGTCAAGAGAAGCCCTACTATATAGCAGATCCTGAAGTAGATTCACTGGTAAGACAAAAAAAAAATCTTTAAAAATCCCGTTTTTATTATTATTGTTATTATTATGATATTTGCTTTAATAAAATAAAATATTTGAGTAATGTTGCTGTTGAAAGCGGATATTCAAACTCAAATAATACTACACACAACTAACTGATGGTACAACAGACTAAAAATGCAAAGAAAAAACAATGACATTTTTTGCAATATTATTATTTCTATTGATTGTTTATTGAAAAGCCATAAAAGATGAAATAATATTTTTTTCGGCATTATCCACTATACTACTACATAATAGCAGTTGCGACAGAGAGACAGACAGAAGGTTTTTTTTTAAAAAAATAATAGTTTC
>JAHZMT010000689.1:7858-37684 GCA_027743785.1 Sinhomidia bicolor | reverse complement strand
GGCAGATTTATATAGAAATTGCGAATTAGACACAATAATCAACTTTATGGCCAAACAATCAATTTCAAAATCTGTGGAGACCACACCACAAGATCTTAAGGAAGGAGTGGTGAAGAGGTAAAAATTGTACAAAAAAGAAAACAGTGTTTTATTATTATAATTATTCACACATTTCGGTTAATTTGTTCTTTTGTAGATGTGCTCAAATGCTAGCGATATACAGAAAACATTGTGCAAATCCATCAATGCCAGGGCAGCTTATTTTGCCAGAATGTCTAAAATTATTACCTTTATATATCAACTGTGTGCTAAGGAGTGATGCTGTTGCTGGTACATCCGAAATCACTTCGGATGATCGTTCTTGGCTGATGTATACAACAATGACGATGGGTGTGGCTAATACAGTTCACTACTTTTATCCAAAGCTGATCCCAATCGCCGGACCGAAAGGAGGTGTGGACGAACCTCTTCCTGTTAGGTGTTCAAGAGACAAGCTTAGCGAAGATTCTGGTTTTCTTCTCGGTACATTTTTTATATTAGTAAAGAGACTAACTAAATATCCGTTAGTTCTAATTAGAAGGGTCACAAAGAACTAAATAATGAATTTAATCTAATTCTTAATTTGTTTGTTCCAGAGAACGGAATTTATATTTTCATGTGGATCGGAGCTGCTGTCAATCCTGACTGGCTTCAAAGTATCTTTGGTGTAGCAAACTTGGGCCAAATTAATGTAGAAACGATGACAGAACTCCCAGATCATGTGAACAGTGATGAATCTTTGAGACTCAGAGCGCTTGTGAGGTCGCTGAGAGCAGAACGGCAGAGACATATGAGGGTCAGTTATAAATACATACATAATACATGACATCGTAACCACACTTTATATTTCAACTCTTTTAATCGTGCTTAACTTTTTTAAACTTTTAGCTTACTATCGTAAGGCAGCGTGACAAGATGGAGCTCGTTATGAACCGATTTCTGGTTGAAGATCGTGGTACTGATGGACAACCTTCTTATGTCGATTTCCTTTGTCATATGCATAAAGAAATCCGTTCTCTTTTAAATCAATAGCGTTAAATACGTAAGAAAAATGACAAAGTAGCTGGTTTTTTCTTTAGTTTTTAATGGGAAGTCGCAATTGTAGAAACTTGTCTTTATCATCAAAATAATTAGTTAATTATGATTGTATGTGTGTAATAAAATCGTTTTGGTTTAGTTTAAAGAACTATGATTTTTAGATATATCAAATTAATACTATTTTGAATTTAAAATATTGTACATATTTTTTGGTTTTCTTCGTTTGTTTTTTGAAAGCAAGAAAAATATATTTAATTTTTTGTCATGAATTGTAAGTCGTGTGCTTTAGAATTCCCATAAACAGTATGGTTCTAAAAACCAAAGTTAAGATATTATTGTGAGTTTTCAATCAATACAATCTTAAAAGAACGTTTTTGTGTGAAACAAATCAATTTTACTTCTGAGAAACACACGCTTGGAATTTTGTAAAAGGATTTGAATGGAGAAAAACAAATTATTAACTTTGTTTATATAACCTATCTACACAGTTTTAAATACCGATGTTTTTGGGGTGCTGATTGTGAATCAAAGAAGAATTAATACATACCTACATAGACATAATATATTTAATTACTGAAAATACCTATAATTATTACAGAGACGGTGTGTTAATTTTTATAGAGAAAACATGAAAATTCCATCATTTGATTGATGAAAAAACATTGAAACGATTTTAAAAAGGGTGGGTGCATGTCTTCGCGATATTAATAAGGATACATTTTTGTGTTTAATTTAGTCTATTGAATAGATAATATATTCTACAAAAAGAACTACATAATCGATCATCGTTCGTCGTCTTCTGAAATGTGAAAAGGCATGAAAAAGAAAATTATTATTATTAAAATATCCTATTGCTATAAATAATTGTAAATTATACAATCCAATGCGTTTAATAAAAAATGTAAAAATACCCTTTATTTGTTTACTAGATAATGAATATTTATTTTAATGATGATTTATTTCAATTAAAGATTTGACTTGTCATGTTTAACTTGTGTAAGGTTTATAGGATGACTCTTGCAAACATTTTTATGCAGCAATGCATTCGGAATTTGAAGTGCAAAATAATAATAATCAGATTGGTTTTTTACTCGAAACATCTTATCATTTCATGCTTCCGTTTATTATCGTTTTTTTCTTGTATAAATCAGTTTGTTTCCAAAAAGATTGTTTCCTTTTTAATACTATTTAGTGTAAATTGTAATAGTACTTTTTTACATTTTAACATCGTATCAATTTCATACCTAAGTTATTCTCAAACAAAAAATAGGCTGGAATAGTTGTTTTTGTTTCATAAACAAGCAGTCAGTCTTATAGGCATATTATTGACGATTTTAACATTTTAATTAAATGTAAATAATCGTAGTTCTACATTTTTGCCTATACGTTTTTCACATGCATACAAACAAACAATACATTACGTCCTTCCTTACTAAATACTTTGTAATACCTACCAACAACACAACACATTCAGAACATCATACCACTACTACCACATTTGTTAAGTAAATCACATCCGGTCGGTAGTACTAAAAGAATAAACTTTTTCTGCATAGATGGTTTGCGTCAATTACTTATTCAATTATTCATCTCAGATCTTAACTTGACCTTACAAGAACATCATGCCTAACATGACTTGATTCAATAGGATCATCATCTTTCCTTCTCCTTACTTTTTGCATTAGTACACAAATCATAATCCTCACCGTGTTTGTGAGCACGAGTGCACATCCAAACGGCTACATGTATAAAAGGTAACTACAAAAAATCATTTTTTCAAGCGGTATTAACTAAATAACAATACGATACAAAATTGATAATTTTGTTTTACTCAAAAAATGTCAATACTGCTGCATACATACATGCATCATTACATTCCATTATTACATTCCACCTGAAACCGTGAATACAATACGCAATTTTATCCAGTAGAAATTATTAAATGCTATAATATAACAATGCACAATAACAATCGAGCCTGACAACAGTTTTGCCTACTGCTGCGCTGCGCACTCATCCATACCATATACATTCTGTTCTGTTCTGCTGTGTTCACAAAGAACTTAAAGTATAGCCGTGTAACTAAAAACCTCACCAAAACACCACATCAATCAACACAAACTTTAATTGGTTTTGTCTGTATTTTGCATCTATAAACGTTGTGTCGTGTCTGTGGTTTGTTTGCTTTGCAAAATATAATCATTGGTCAACACGTATTTTCCAGCTTTTGTAAAGCTACAAAACGAACGTATGTAGTAAAAATGAACTGTAACTGTAACATAACAATGAATGGGTATTTAAAGTTAGATAATGTGTATAGGAGGATCTCTACTAAAATTACTCTAAATAATATTCTAGTGAATCAACTGAACAAAAAAACTATTTCCTAGAATAAATGCACTATTTCCGGTACGGTTGTCGAGGTCTCGTATTCCGTTCGTCTCTCACGTAAAATCTACTTCCAGAGTTGGGTCCTTTCCCGTCGTCGTTTACTTTTAGCTGAGTTCCAATCTGTATGCTCCATGGCTGTCCTTGCCCCCTGGGTGGAGTTCCACTGGCGTAGCGTGGCTGCAAGCGAAAAAGAAAAGAAAAAAAGTAAAACCTTATGGAAAGGGCAACTAGAACTTTAAACGTTTGTCTAGTTCATGTCATTGATATGCGTTTTTTCAGGCCTTGCCTTATAGTGTAGGTCAACCTGAATCTCTGAACATAATTATATCGTCAATAATTATCTTTCGTGTAACTTTGTATCAAAACGACAAGTTTGTTTATGTCTTTGTCTTAGCGTTTCAAGTTTACGCATATCAGAGTGCCCCAATGCTAATACAAATAATGACTACTCATTCACATAAATGATTTATGAGAATGGTAATGTAACAGAGAATAAACGTCATCATTAATTATTTATCATGAGACAATTTCCAAGGGTGTACGTGCTGTCTCAGGAGTTGTTGCTTCAAGAATTACATTACTGTCTTTGTTTAACTATAGGAATACATATAATCATCAGAAAGAAATCTCACACCCTATTGTCCTGCAAGGTGTAAAAGGCAAATGGTATCATCATCGAAATTCGTCGTGCTATAGGTTTAAATAGTTTGTATCTCGTCTGTCACTTGTGTCACGCTCTGAATTTCCAAAAATGGTCGTTATCATAACTAATCATAGCTATAACTAAGTATAATGTTTCTTTATCTCACTATATCATGATGAAAAATAGTAGTTTAATGAGAATTATGTGCACTTACAGGTTCTGCTCCAACAATTTGTTCATAATTCAAAAACTGGTTGGGATTTCCTGGTGGCTGGCGGTAGGGATTTGGTTGAACTCCGCTAGAATACCGACTTGATGCGTATTGAGACGTTGGTGGGTGAGGATGACGATGATGAGATGGTCCTGGATAATTATTTTGAAGACGACCAGGGGGGTAACTTGGTTTGGACGTCAAAATTTCATACTTGTCGCCGCTAATTTCATTATCAAAGTAGGGATCTCTACTGGGTGGCGCATTCAAGGAATTTCTACGATTTCTTGGAGGTCCTCCGACATGTTCTCTGGAAACAGCTTGCGATGTTAATGAGGCAGTTACAGTGGTTGGACTGGGTGGAAGTGAAGCCAAAGATGATGATGGAGACTGTGGTGGAGATGAAGCTAGAGGTGGTGGTGCTCCTCCTTGGTTAGCCGCCGCCGCAGCTGCAGCAGCTACGGGGTTCACGTAAAAGTAAAACGGGTCATAGGTATCCCTTCCTTCTTGCCCCGTTCGCTGTTGGTACTCCTTTTGACGAAGTTGTCCATTTCTCACCGTGATTTCCCTCTGAATAGGATTTGCTCCTGCATAAAGGGGGTCACGATAGTGGTGATATTGTTGTTGAGATGGGGGATAGTCGTAATACTGTGATTGCGACGTGTAATAGCCATTATTTGCAGGAGGAGGTCCATTATTATAGTAATTTCGCCGGGATGCTGAGGGCTCATTGTAGCCATTGTTGTAATTATAATTATTGTACGAGGCCTGTCCATAATACTGCTCCTGACTGGGTGCAGGCAACTGATTATTGCGGGCGTAGGACTGGCGTTTGTGGTGATGATGATGAGAGGGCACTGCTGGATACGCGGAAGCGTAGCAAGCACATGCACTGATCACCAGTCCAACTGCTAAAAATCTTGCTACAGAATTTGATGACATTTTTGCTAACAAAAATCACTGAAAACTTTTTTTTAAATACAGGATGTACTGATCCCCTCCTTATTGTCACACCACAAGAATCACAAATTTTTGACACCAAGTACGAACCACCGCCTTTATCAAATCCAAACACGGGTGGAATAACCTCCAAAAGAGAGTCTTTTTTAGAAAAATTGACAATCACTTAACAAGCAGCATTGCTTCTTTCAAAAAACAAAAGAAACTGAGAGGTGAGGAGTCGTCGTCCTGCGTTCTTGAAATGTTGCATGCACACAATAACAGCAACAGCATAAAACAGCGTTAAAACGACTTTCCGAAATACACACAGCTTCAATCTTCTCTTGATAGAGACGCAAAGCAAAACGTTATTGCAAACGCTTTCCTTCAACTTTTTGCTTGGCTAATGATGATGATGATGCTTTACTCAACGCAACAAAAGGCACACACCTCCTCCTTCTCTCCTTCAGACGCAGCAGCAAGTGTCTTCTTTTCTTTTCAACCTGCCAGTTCCTCTTGATTACTATTATTTCCTGCATGAAATTCAAAAGAAAAAAAAATCAGTTAGATTTTGACTTTGAAGTTTGAATTTCTTATCATTTTTTATATCAACATGATCATTATTTATCATTATGGGAAGAAATGATGATGTACACATATATAGATAACCATAAAGTCAAGATTCACATTCAATGCAATACGCAATCCTGTTACGTGACCAACCCCCACCGGTCTTAAAAAAATTAAATATTTACTTGGTCGTTGCTCGCGTGTTATTCTTATTAAATTCATTACGACACATTTATTTACATTTTTATGCGTGAGTCAATCATGTACCTACCTATTTTAGTTTACTTTGAAAAAAAATGTTATCAGAGGTAAGCATTTTTTTAGCATTGCATGCAAATTTAGATTGCGTTTTTTGTAAAATTATTGGAAATGAGAGTAACAGGTTGATGTAATAGTAATGATGATGAAGATGCTCCCATTTTTTAAAAATTTTTTATAAAGTTTTCTCCGAGCATTATACAAAAACAAAAGGACTCATGACAATTCTGGGAGGAAGCAAACCTTACCCTCCACCTTTGCTGCGCGTGACAATGAATGAAGAAAATGTTAACTTTTTTTCAGACTCACAACTTCACACTCAGAGTCTGTCTGGGCTAGAGAGGTGTTAAACTAACAATAAAAAATTTTAATTGTTATTGCTGTAACAAACTCAACAGTTGGATTTTCAAAGGTATTCTCAAGGCTTCAATTCAGTTCTCTACCTTGAGTATTCTCTTGGCAAAGTAGTTTTCTGTATGGCAAAAGTGAGAGTTCTTGATTTTTCTTGTTTAACTATATGACATCACTGAAAAATTCAATATTCACTGTAAAGTTTACTATTCACAAATTTCTACCACGAGTGAATAATACTACTTTTATTTAAGACAAACTTCTGGTTCAATACAGTTTAAAAATTACGTGATAAATATTTTTCCTAAACTTTAGAAAATTTTCTTTTAGTTCACCATATCTGATATGCACTACACTGATAATACTTTCAAGTAATGTGTCAAGCTGTTCGACAAGTTAGACTGAGCTGGCGTGTGTTAAAATAACGTGATGAAATTTTTAAACGGAAGCAATTTTTCTAAACGGTTTGGGAATGAGAGTGCACGAAACGTGACGGTCTACTTTGACCTGTTATAATTTATTTCCAGACTGTGAGAATTTCGAGCGTAAACGTTTTTTCGAGAGACCATTGACTAGTTTTGGAAGTGGTTGGATGTTGAAGAAGATTGCAAGGCATGTTTTCAGTATGAATAAAAAATAGGGTGTATTGCACTTTAGATGCTTTAATTGCATGTCTTAATACTAATATGACTGGGAGGATGTTGGCGTCGCCTTTTTGCTCTTTGTCTTCATCAATTTTGGCTTCTTGCAGTGCAATAATATGCATGTAAATCACTGTCATTCTTTTCTTGTTAATTAAATCTTCAACTTCAAAAGCAATGTATGCGATGCAATACGTACACACGCGAATGTTTTTTTCCTATCTATTTTCCAGGCGTCTTTGTTAATACAAGAATCAACATTTGGAAATTCTTTACCTTAGACAACCGCCTATTATGGGCCTTGAAAACGGTAAAAAAGGAACACACAGGCAGAAGAAACTTATAAATTTCGACACTTCTTTAAAAAAAATAATTTACGTAGTAAGAAAGCAACGCTTGATTATTATCATTCGCTTGACTTGCCAAGACCAACTGGTATGTAGCAAATCTAAGTAATTCCTTTTTCATTTGAAATTTAAAAAGTGACTACCTAAATATGTGTTTTTGGCCCAGACAATGTATAACGGAATGACAACAAAGCTAGCTAAAAAAAAATAAACGATGAGTGACTGAACAAATGCAAAATTGAAACAGAATTGAATGATATGTAATTTCGAAAAGGGAAATGAGAAAACAGAAAACGAAATGAATTTGCTCGAGCTGCAACTGACGTTGATTGAAAATGAAAAGAATTAAAACCTACTCAGCTATATAACTGTACATACATTATTTATTATTATAATAACAATATAGTAAGTGAATGTGATGGTGGTCCTCCTCACAGTCAGGTTTGTGGCAGTGTACACAGTAGCATTATCAGTGCAAATTTCAACAGCAGCTACAATAATAATAATAATAATATTTTAAAATGATGAAAGTGAAGATGATTAGGCTTGTTTTTCAATTTTTTTAGCATTTAATACGCAGTCGTACACGTAGAGTGTAATCGTCGTAATCTTGTGTTTTGTGTTGTTGTTTTCATGTACCTAGTATAAAAATTGTACATTCCAACCTTGTCCTACATCTCACTAATAACCCCAACCCCCACCACCACCACCATCAAAATACACTCTTCTTATTATTTGAAATAATAAACTCTCAATCTCTTAACTCAACTATGACTATATAAAATGCTCCTGCTAATTCATCATTAGCATTATATCTTTTGTGAACTTTTAAATAGCGTATAGTACCATCATCACGAAGAAGAGAGGAAAAGATATCAATTTTTCTATAGTCATAATAAAGTCGCAGTTAAATTACACTGTAGGAAGATTGAGAGTTAGTTTGTACATGCACTTGACTCAATTTTTTTTATTTATTTCAAAACCAGACTCGTAAAATCATGTTGCGGTATAACAATAAAAAGTTGTAATGAACCAAAACCACTGTCTATTTAAAAAAAGGAAGTTGATTTTTAAAAACCAGAAGAAGTGAAGACCAGTTTCTTTAAATAAAAAAAATATATAAAGTCACTGTCACTTACATACTATTTCACTTGACCACTAGGATTTAAAAAAGGACACAAATCTCAATTTCAAATATACTTTAGCTTACCTAATTGAGAAAGTATGAAAAATTCACTCCTTATCATGTTCTATTTACCAGGCAAGTCAAGTTGAATTATTAGTAGCTTCTTTTAACAATTGCAAAAATACGATAAGCACAGCAATATTTCTGCTGGTGGTATGTATATAGAATGGTAAAAAAATAATTGTAGTAATTATTGTGATGTGATTAGTACTTGTGCCTGATTTCACACTGATGAGAACGTAAAATATAGATGGTATATAAGATTGAGTGTGCGTTCTCTGCGATGGACACAGCACAACGCAGAAAATTCATACAGGGTAACAAAACTTGAAAAAGAGACGCAAAGAAATGACGACGAGATTGAAAGAGATTCCCTTTTTCTTTGTTCAACCGATAACATACAATAGCACAACATAAACACTACTACTTACAAGTCAAGTTATCAAAGTAGGTTTTAACAGACTCCCAGAAGAGAAGCTAGTAGGCAGAGTAAAATTCACGACTCACGACGTACTATATCGCGTCATAAAATTTATGTTAAGGAAGTGTTGATTGCTGCCGCTCGCTACCACTGACGCTTGCTTGTGACTTTGACTTTTATCTTGTCTTACGAATAAGTGTTTGTATATACCTACATACTATAATACAATAATACACATGCTTGTTTGTTTGTAGGTACACCTTTTGTTTATTCATTAATAAATGCCATACTACAGCAACTTCAAACTTGCCTTTGCTGGTTATAGTTATTTAAAATCGCACATCATATAAATTACTCATTATGCTATATAGGCAAATACAGATGAGATCTACCATTTTATATCACCTATATATATATACATAATATATAAGCTTAGTACCTTATCTGCGCGCTTCTCATGTACCTAACTATTATAGTGCCCATAATGTACACAAGTACTACACGCTTATCAAGATTTGCTGATGATAATTACATACTTTTTGCATTTTTGCTTTTTCTTTATTTCAGCAAAATAGAAACAACTCCCTTTTCTTGCAAAATAATTTTTTGATAGTTTTACAACTGCTTAAAAATTGCTGTGCGCCGTGCGCAAGCAAAGAGTAGCCTTAACATTGACATTAGTAGAGGTGTATCTTTGTGTTACCTAATTACTAACTTATCAGCAGTGATGATATTTTTTGATGGAAATAAAAAGATTCACTGATTTCCTTTTAATTTCTTGTACTTGTAATATTACATTATATTGCAATATACCATGAAGAAATAAGCATAAATGCTTCCTTCCTTGATCAGACAACAAACGGCGATCATTCGTGAAATTTACAAGTGTCAAATAACAGCTCTCTCTTTCGTATATTGCTTCTTCCTTGTATGCAGAAATCAATTAACATTTTGCATGTCATTTGTTAGCATTTACGTAACAGGTCATTCAAATATTCAAAATATTATTTGTCATGTACAAAATATTAACGTGTCATATTCCGCGTGTGGTTTGTTGTGATGATTAAAATGAAATGCTGATGAAAACTTGTAGAATCTTAGAGGCTTATGTATATGTATTGCTAAGTACACTTAGAAACTCCCATTTTCTGTTTACGTTTATCTACGCTTGACGAATATATGTAATGGCAATAATACGTTTTGATTATTATTATTAAGATAACTGGTTCTGTTTTGTAGAGTAAATATAAAAAGTTACTGGCCACGACGAGGACAATATTTCAAATTAAATTTCAAATGATAATAATCTTGCATATTGTCTGTTACGGGTAGGAAGTTGCATGACATGGCAAAAACAGACTCACTTGCTTACTCAAAAACGGTTTATTCATTCTGATTTACTTTCTGAAGTAAAAAAATATGTAGTTTATGTACCTAAAGTGTTTTGGTGACATCTTGTCTTCATTTTTTTTCACGACATCTTTTCAAAATAAAAATTATAGCATTTTTCTAAGAAAAATAAGTAACAAAAAACGCATAATCAGCAAAGAAACTTTATTATTAATGTTCATTTTAACGGCTAAAATGTTAAAACTTTATTATGTCAACTCTTGCATTTTTCTAGGACAGTTTACTAAAATAATGTAGCGTTTCAAATATACCAAAATGGCACCTGCTCTTACAATTGTTTACCTGTTGGTCTTGTACAACAACCGGATATGATATGGTCACTTTGAACAAAAATGTCTACAATACGCGTTCATCAAACCATGTATTTCTCTTCTCCACTTCTCAAAATAAAGGCAAAATACGAACCTTTTGCTAAATATAGCCGAATATTTTTTCTGTATTCATCTTTCAACAATGAACTACATGTATTTATGTGACAATTATGCTTGTTTTGAAACCAAAACTGTTCAGTGCTCGGTGCTAGACAAAAGTTTGCATACAAAACTTTTCACATCATCATTCTTTAATTTAACCGTACATGTTTTTTAGTTTTATAAAACACTTCTTTTTCTCACAAAGCTACCATGAAATAATGATTATTGCGATTAAGACGTGGTCACAAAATTATTTATTGCTACACACACACTTTTATGCAAGTTACACGCATATGTTCCTAGTTCTTCTTCACCATAAAATGAACCTCATTCAGCAACTTTTCTGGCTACTATACAATTGCTATACAAATGCATATACATAATTTAAGATTAAACGCAGCAGGACGCAGTCAGAAAGGAAAAATTAAGGTGATATGAGCTAGCAAATTGTTCGTCTTTTTTTCACTCTTCTTATGTAACTGGAGGAAGAAAAAAAATAAAAACATGATAAGCCAAGAAGACAGTATAGTAGGCATTACACCATAAAACCATATTGTACGTACGTATACACGTATATTAAAACTGATATGCACCATTATCTTCATTATCATCATCACAGGTAAAGTAGTGCCAAGGACAATCATGCAAAAAAGGTAGCAGTAGCTAGATTATCTACTTTAAAAGTATTAAAATCATACACTTGCATGCATTGCATGTTGGGTTTAGTTTAATGAATGAAAGATAAGGTGGAGTTTGCAAAAAAAAATCTTTCTTTGCAAAAATTGAAAAAAGCAAGATTTTCAAGTTTTATGGGAAGATCATGCCTAAAATTGGTGCTACCGTTTTACAAAAAAAATAATTTGCATGAAAACTAGTGAATACAAGTGTACACCGTCATTTTTATTCAGCCAGTAGCAGCAATTTGTGTATTTTTTGAGTTGGGGAATATTATTATGAAATTATTATTATAAAGCAATAATGTTTACACTGTTATAATGGGAGTATAAATTAAGAAGTGTGCTGTTCTTTTTTTAAAAAAAGATTACCTACCAACTACAGTGGAAATTTATAGGTAGAGATCCAAAGCCAAGGTCAAAAAATCTGCTGCTGGATGATGCTCACATAAGTAAACGTGTGTGGCTCGGTTCCTGAAGTCCACCTCCACCTACTTATTAATTTTTTGTACTAATCACTGTTTTGTTTCTTTAATAGTCTTCCTCGTCAATGGTACACTGTGTAATGTAAAGTGCACCAGCACCATCACTTGTTCTGACTTAAATCTATGATGGGAGAAGTTCTCGTGTTATTAAGCTGCTAAAGCACTTGGACTTGAACTAATGCTAGTGCCAGACGCAAATACGAGACAGACATAGACTTCAGTATTATTAAACAAACCTCTATTTCAGACAATTTTTTTTGAAAGATTTAAAAAATGAATAATACGACACTTGTGACTCTTCTCTTCTTTTTTGTTAGAGCATATTGTCTTTCAAATGATGCTACAATCGTAAAACCTTTATTGTGGTTAGTACGCAATTTTCACTGATTGTTTGCCTTAGCAAAACCAATCATAATCAAAGCATAAAATTTTATTTGCACTTTAAAAAACTGTTTTTCGTGGGTACACCGCACCACTACCACCACAGATGAAGACAAAAGACAATGAATCTTGTAAGAATTAAGACGAAAAATTGGTTTGCTGAAAAATTTATGTATCGAATATAGCAAGCATATCTACCACCTCACGTCGACTATCATTATTATTATGATGAGTATTTAATGACAGGCAGAACTACCGGTTTTCTTTCACACGGCGATCATTATAGCGTGCAATTTCTATCGACGATGCAAGACTTTATTTTATATGCTCACCACAACCAACAGAAAAAAGTACAAGTCTCCTTCTAACAAACAATAAAGGGATTATTATATGATTTCAAAATATGTATATAAATATACCCATGCAAACCAAAACAAACGAAGGAAGATGAAAATGCAAGTAAAAACTTCGTAGAAAAAGAATAAGTTGATTGTTCTTGAGAAGAGTGTCGACTACCCTTTTACCCCTATCGGGTGAATTGACTTTTGCACTACGTCGCAGCAGCTTACAACAATGACGAAGAAGCAAATAATGATGCTGAGTAGGAGCAGAAAATAGTGATGAAACACTGCAGAGCAGAGTAGCAGAGTATGAAGAAGGGAAAAAAACCACACCACACAAACCGACGACAGTAAATCCAACACTAACAATTGCTCCAACAATGAGCCAAGCAAAAGCCGTGTGTGTGTATCCAACGAACAGACTCGCCTATTTTTCCTGCTCTTGTTTCGATGCTTTTGTATGAAGTTGCTAAAAATGAAATGTGTTCAGAATTTAGAATTAAGACAAAAATGTTTCTGTGAACCGTTTATATTACCAGCAGCAAAACATTGTTGTTGTTTTTTTACACGATACGTATGCTTACGACACAACAATGCAATTGCGTTTATAGACGTAGGTGATGGGAAATTGACGATAGAGATGAGAGACTCATTTTTATACCTATATGGATGCATATTATTGAATTAAATGTACATATTGTCTGGATCCTGGATAATTTAATTATATGAACTTTGCATTTCCATTCACTCATCGTTAAAGTGCTTAAAAAACCGGAAGTGACCCTAGAATCCTAAACTGTTAGGTGTATATTTTTGCAAACTTTTATATATTTTTTACAGTTTCCTGGTATGCTGTGGCTGCTACTACAAAATCAACGTAAAGATTTAGTCAATGTAACTGACAAGTGACAATTGAAGAAGATGTCTCATTATAGCCATTTTTATCTTCCCCCCTCTTTCAATTTATGAAAAGGTGCATGCCTTTTATGAATTTGCATTGCGCAAAAACGTCATTCTAAATACGATGCAGTGCTAACAACATCATAAAAATAAATATTGTGTATTATTGTAAGATTCATCATCAAAGACTGCAGCAGCGTTACAGTTACTGTTACGCCACCATTGTTTCTGCATCTCTGCTCATAACACAAACAGCCACACAGCAATATTAATCTTAATTTTGAAGTTAAGGTAATAACTAGGCGCAAGATGAAGATCCTGTGAGAGCAATGCGATGAAACAACTGTGTTAGCTGCTGTCGGTTAGTTAAGCGTATGAAGATCATTATTATTACTACTACTGTGAATAGGTAGGTCACAATAAAAGGAGTTTGCTTACAGTGTTTACCCACCCAAGCCTGCTATAATTATTTTTAACAAAAAGAGGAGATGCGTAAGTTTAATAATAATGATGGATGGTATTTTTTGGTTCACAGTTTTGCACACAATTTACACTTTACGTAACTGAATTAGAGAATCCTGTTATATAGTAGTCTCAGAAGGGCTGAGACTTATAATATAATGGTGTATTCGTTGAAAATTATGAATTATTATAGGCTATATTTCCGGAAGTTGCGATTTTGGATTAGTATTGTGTTTCAAGTCAAGTCTACACGTAGTGGTAAAAGAGAATCTTCTTCCCACAAAATTTTGTGAATGGTAATGTTTGTCTGCGTAATTGGTAATTACTATGATTAGATAATTAAAGTTGTTTCGACTGCAAATCAGATGAATGGAACAGGGAACGCTTTAATTTCAAACGGATGTAACCTAAAAATATATGGAAGTCCGTTAATGAAGGTTCCCCATCCAAATAAGGCACACAAAAATGGGATGGGATTGTTAGGTACTCAAGTTATACGAATGAGTCACCTTTTAAACTCGAAATACACGTTGCAGTCAAGTTCAAGTGTTAGTCCGTGTAACTGATTATACATACCTAGTTTGTAATATGTTTTGTTTTACTATAAGCAAATAAAAATAGACAATAGGAGAATAATACTCAATTTTTTTTTTGTTTTTTAATATGAGAAGAAAGGAAGGATATAAAAACAATATGTATGATCACAATTATTGCATGACTGACTTGAGTATATAAAAAAGGATGAGGAATAAAATGAAGGTCCCTTTGTTGCTTTGCTTGCTACCTTTTTTCATTCTAAACAAACTAAAATATAAAAAATGAAACTTTTTTCAGCCTCATTGACTTGTTCACATTTTTTAGTTCTGGGATTTTTTTATTTCGCCAAGAATAACGAGGTTATAGCTGAACAGTTCATGAAACATGATATTTTAAAGGACCTTTACAGCTGGCTTGGCTTTTTTACACGCTAAAATGTAGCACGAATTTTAATGGCTAATAATATTAAGTCTGTATATGAATTTTTATACTTACACAACAGCAGTTTGTCCACCTATGCACAGTAGGTAGATATAGATCGTGTTTTAAAGGAGGTTCCGATAATAAAATTTCTGCATCCGGAATGTAATCCGTTTTGAGATGATGTCCGTGTCCGTATCCTTTTTTGGTTTCATTAGCTTACTCAACAATTCACCACGGCGGAGAATAGCTTCCGTATTAATTTTCCATCTTGAAGAACATGTTTCCTGTTTCTTCTTTCAACAAGAGCTGGCTAGCACTACACACAACTTTAACTTCAACCAGCTTGGATATAATATAGAACATATATATATAATATTGCCCTTTGGCTGGTCTGGTATTTTAAAAACTTGTCAGACTAATAAAAACGTTAAACGTTCAATACCATACCATCTTCATGAGAAAACTCTGCTACTTAGTGGTGGATGGATGTAGACATGGACATGGTGGTAATGTCTATTTTATTATATTGAGATATGCTTATACATAAATGTTTTAGTCTTTTTGGACTTCAGGTGAGTTTTATTTCTTTATTTCTAATTCCTACTCCCACGGGCACAACCATCCCAAGATTCATTCACCTTTCTTCCTCTGTTCCATGATAAATTATAACAAGCGGAAAAACAAGACGAGAAAATCAAAGAAACGCTAACGAACATGAACACACATGTACTGTACACTGTTCAGTCACAACTACAGCATATTTTTTATTACAAATGGGAAAGGATGAAGTTGACACCTTGACAAGTCATCAACAAGTTTAAAAATCCTGACTTTATTATACGATGGGAATTTATACAATTTTTAATTGAAAAATCTATTTTGCAGTTTGCTTTTTATGGTTCAGTTGAATTGGAAGTTGTGTAAGTAGACGAATAATGAATATTTATTTGCAAATAAAATTAAGTACATCGGTGGAGTATGCTCTACAGAGAACGCTTGAGGTTGGAGAGGATGATGATGATGGAAGCAGGAAACGAAATGCTAATTTTTTGTAGGCTGACAATAATACTACCAACTTTAATAATGCAATGAACAGGAGAAGGAGTTTCATCAGTTATTGTGAACCTCATATATGTATGTGTACAGGTAAATAAATAAATAAGTTTCGGAATTGGAAGTGGAATGAGAGCATAACAGCACGAACGCCAAATCGCAATGGTGGCAATAATCCTGGATGCCAACAACGCCAACATAGGTATGGTATACTTTGCTTTGTGTATAAATTTATTTTTGTAGCTGGCTGGACTAGATCAATGTCCTCAAACATCCCGTCGTCGCATCAAAGTCTATTCTCATCATGATTCACGATGATTCATTTTGTCTCATCATTATCCCAATTCCCAATCAACCAAAATGTCATGTAGTCATGTACGTCGTATATGAATAGGCATATGTTTACAGTTTTCATTTGCAACAAAGAGAGGGAGAAATGTATTCGCGTATTTATTTTATAAATCCTTTTTATAGCTTTTTACTGATTTATTTTGTTACCTCTTGTTTGAAAACTTACAATAATTCATTGAATTTTCAAGTAGCATGCGATGCAGCATCATCAAAATGCATGCGTTTGAAAAAATCAATTCTAGCTTTTAAAAGCAGAAAATGTCATTTTATTCAAGTCAAAGTTGGGTTGGGTGACATGAGAAAAATATACAATGCAAGAGGAACGAAAGTATTATTAAAATGATCCCATTTTGTCAGTCACGACCATACTTTGTTATGCTATGCTATTACTAGATTCATATTGTCACAAGCGACGTTTTTTAACTCGTATATTCCTTTAAATATATATTTGTAAATTACCACATAGGTCATTTATAGGTACTTACTAAGCGAGAATTCATTTTACAAAAGTTTTTATTTTAGCGTCATGTTCCCCTTTGATGAATCAAAAAATCCCATCCTGAGAGTATGGACCTCTTTTAAAAATGTGTAAGTAGCTACCTATGATATTGGCTATCTGTGTACACCTGCGAGTTTTTGTAGTTTGAACTTTTAGCAATAATTGATTGGATTTGTCCAACAACAGACTGAAAAATAATTCATTCCATTTCTGCAAAAGTATATAGGCCTATATATATATATGATATCTACATAATGTGATGTACAAACTTTACATAGTGGAGACTGTGTTCCGGTTCATTATGTAATTATTCTGATGAGATTGACGGTTGAGCAGACAAGCATACTGATATTTGACAGTGTTTGTTATTGGTTGATAAATGAAGCCAACCTGAATAGGGGTGATGAGATGATTAATACAATATAGTCTACTCTTTACAAAATTCTACTTAAAACGTAAGAATCGTGTACAGTGTACAACCACAAAACGAAATATCACAGCGCACTAGTAAAGCACCTTTGCACTGCCCACGTATAGGAATGAAGTATGTTTGTGATTGTCAATTGAGGTAAGTATTAAAAAGTGTATAAATTGCTTCATCGCTTCTGGTTTACTTAATGAATGAAAATTATGATGATATAATCGGTGATTGTTTGAAACAAATAATTGTCATCAATCCTCACCTCACCCATTTTACTCAGGGAGGCGCAACAATCTCAGTCACATATTGCTTTCATTTTCATAATGCACCATAACGCGCGGAGTTTTTTAAACAATGTTACTTGACAAGGCGAAGATGGACTCTTTTTAAACGTGTCTAAATAAATGGTTCATTTTTTTGTGCAAAAAGTATACCTAAATTACTGCATGTTATATTGTATATAGGTAGGTATATCTGTATTGTAAGTTGGTTGCACGCATTGTACGAGCGGCACTCTTGGAAAACTATAGGAAATTCAATGCTTTTAAAAGTTTTTTTATTCAAACGCTGCAATTAGCTGCACGAGTTTTTTGGGTTCGCTGTTTCGCTAAATGACTGAAAATCACTAGGACTATATGTCATACCGCTAACAATACAAAAAATGAAATTCCCTTTGAACTGCTACACATGTTAAACGGACAGAGTATGTACGGATCGGTAGCCACTATTTAAAAATAATAATACGCAAAACGCACATATTTATCTCGTTCATTGTGTTTGTGGATCGGTGGAGAAGGTAGGCCACAGTATGATGTGAATAGGTAATGAAATTTTTAAAAACACTTCGTTGACATTAAATTTTATAAATGATAAACACTAAACAAGCGGTTTCACTTTTCACTTAGTTTTTTTGTATTGTTGAAATGCAAGTAGCAGGAAGTACCTTAACTCTACTACACTAGTAAATTGTAGTAATAATTGCCATTTTTGAAGCATTTACCGTACCCATTCTAGGTTTCATGAATAATTTAGCTGGAAATCCAAACCTGAAGATATCGGAAGCGAATGGAAATATCGAACAATAAAATAAATATACAACACAACATACTATTATAGTAATCTTGCGTTAAGTTAATGCACAACTGTCAGTGCAGTAGCATTGCAGTAGCAACGAAATATTTTTTAATATATTCAGATTTTTTCAAAAATAGAATGCCATGCTATAGGATGATGATGATGATGATCCATTTTATATGGGCGGACAATAATGCATAATCAGAATCAGAGCATTTGACAATACTAGTAAATTACATGTGGCTTAATCAACACCTTGAAAAGTAGCCTTGTTACAAAATGGACTGTAAAATAGCAGCAATATTCTTTTTGAGTTCAATGCAATCCAACTATTGCAGCAGAGGAAAATTACTTTTACTTTTGATATCGATGGTAAATGGTGACCGTGCTTGTGACAGGTTATATTCAAGTAGGATTGGATGATTGCCGCGAATTCAATAAAGCATAAAACAATATGTATTATAATGTGCGTATTATATTTTTTGAGTAAACCCAGTTTATGCTTCCTCAAATGATAGATGAACTGAAACAATGATATTTCTAAATATAGAGTTACTTGAGAATTTTTATTTTTCAGATGGAATTTATAATTTTTAACTTAAAATTTTTTAACGTTCAATTTAGATTTTAGACCTCCCTCTCAAATCCATTTATACGCACCCGCAAAATTTAGTCGCATATTATAAAATATTACAAGAATTTAGGGTTTCTTCTACGTTTTCAATGGAAAGCACAATGGTTTATGTAAAGCAGGCTCCATGTGTCGTTTGGGATTCCTTGTGGCTGTTCCATATGTAACCCCAGTTCGGAAAATTTCTCCTGGAACGTGACCTTGATAATTAGGTATCATTCCTTCGCAATGTCGATAGATTTCTTGAATACGGTTCGGTGGACTAAAATATTTAAGTAATGCACAGTCAAACAGTTATATCAAGCAAGACTTTGACAGTTGCTTGAGGAGCTAGTAAAAATTTCATATCAGCGCAGTTTATAACACTTACTGTGAAAATCGGAAAGCGTTTACTTTTGGTGTAATGTTTCCACGCGTATTGTTCATGCCTGCTTCTTGAGCCACGCCCCAGGTCCTCCTTTGTGCATAGTCACACACAGAGTAACCGGGAGACATTAGACTGGAAGAGCCTCCGTCGCCGCCACCACAACAGCCACTTCCAATTGAAACATCCCCTCCTGTTGGCATCATTTGTTCTGCTAAACCACGACCACCTAAAAATAAATAAAACAAAAAAACCAAATCAAAACTCAATTGTTCGAGACGACGCCATAGGTCAAAAATGAATCTTAAAAATATTGGAATTATTTAAATGAATTTAAATAACTACTAGTAGTTTACCTTATCCCTTTTGTCCAGAAAACCTGTAAATTACTTGAAGCTTTTTGTGTATGCAAAACCAATTACATAAGGTAAATTGAGTTTATTGTATGCAAGTTTAACCTATGGCGTCTAGTTTTCAACTTAGAAAATAAAGTAAGTCCAAAAAATTCACTTTTGAATAGTGTTTTTTCAATGGTCAGTGATGATCTTTATTGGACTTGTGAATTTTTTTTTGAAGATTATGAATAAAAATAAAGCAATGGCCATCTGATAATCATAATAACGGACAATTAGTATAAAATCTCAGAGATCATCATAATTATTATTTATGAGCGACCTGCACAGCCACAGCCAGCAACAGGACTAGCAGGAGCAGCTCTTCTAAACTCTTGAAGATCTTGATTAGCCGGTCGAATAACTTCGTTAGTTTCCCAGGGCTTGCGCTTGTAACAAAACCGCCACCCGTCCAGAGCCTCAAGCTCCTTGGTGAAGAGCCTGTCACGCCACTGATCTTGTTCGAAACGCGCCAACGCTCGATTACAAGCTGGAGAGTAGGTGTGGCCAAGAATCGTCTGATAGCGAGGTACGAATCCAGTATATCCTGGTGTCATACTCGGTTGATACTGCTGACGTCCCAGACTGTTGACACGGCTGTTGACCAAAGCCATTTGAGCGGACAAGGTAGGATCCGAACCTTGACCAGGTCGGCCAAATTCATCCTTTTGAGAAAAATTCCGAAAATGACATTAACTCAAAGAAACTAATGTGTTACTTGATTTTATTTCAACATTGTTCCGTGCTTACACTGCAATGCTCTGGGTGTACATTGTTCAAAACTGAGCGTGGGCTCATGGAAATACATGGGTCCAGTAGGATCCTATGAGATGTTATGCCATATGTATGACCAGGTCGAAATTTCTCCTGTGGCACGTGCCCAGTGTAGCCAGGGATGTAGTGAGGCTGAGGTGTCTGCAAAGAAACGTTATTGGGAACAAATGCAGCTGGACTCTGGACGCAGTTCATGGTGATTCAGGGGATGAAGGAGGTGGGTATAGAAGAAAATAGAAAAATATGGAACTGGACTGAAGCAGTTTGAAGTTGCCAATTTGATAAATAATGACGAATTAAATGTTAACAATTAAATCGAATCGAATGGGTGCTGAATTTCAGGTTGGAGGTAACAGTATTTAGAAATAGTACAGTAGAAAATAAGGTACCTAGTAGAGGTCGTTTTTATCAAAACGTTATTCTGCGACCAATGTTTGTTTCGATTTGTTTCCATCAACAACGCAGTGAAAATTAGTGGTAAACACTAGTTTGGATTGACCATGGTAACTTCTGCTTGACATTCCGAAGTAGGATAGGATTCCTCATTGTTCGACCTTGACTAATGAATTATCATAGCATTGGAGTGCATTTGACTATAGCGCAGATCATTTCATCAATTTGTCATACTTTATCAATGCTCTATAGGCACAACCTGGCACATCCACATAGAAGGAAAATTAATTAATTTTTTATTAAAAACTCTATGGGCAAAACTGAAATTAGGTATATATAATGGAAGTAAATTTTTTAAGTGTCTAACAGAATATTGGTGGTAGTGGTGATGGTAGGAAGAAGGTATGTAACTTACTGACCCAATAGCAGTAACATAAGAGAAAGCACATGAATATCCAAGAAACGGTAAAATCCTGTAAAATCTAAAAAATGACTTGTTGCAGTAAAACCTGTAAAACGCTTGATTCCATTGCTTCAGTCAACGGAATTCGAAAAGGGTAAAAGAGGAAGACAAGTTGGCAAATGGTGAATGGTCAAGGCTGACAAAATTACGGTTCTTATGTAATAGTTTCTTCAAGTTAAATTTTAATCAGTGTCAACAAGAAGACAAAAAAGTGTGAAATGTAAAATTTACTAAAATNAAAAGGGTAAAAGAGGAAGACAAGTTGGCAAATGGTGAATGGTCAAGGCTGACAAAATTACGGTTCTTATGTAATAGTTTCTTCAAGTTAAATTTTAATCAGTGTCAACAAGAAGACAAAAAAGTGTGAAATGTAAAATTTACTAAAATGTTTCCACCAATGTAATGGATAAAAAGCTTATAGGTATATATTTTACAAGTGTGTGTGTGTGTGTCGTTAATTTAGCTACATAAGTACTTACCTAATTATTTTTATAATAATTAATCGTTACATTATAAAAAGGAAACCATTTTGCTTGCCTACAAACACAACTCTGCATAACTGTTTCATCCGTTATAAAAAGACCTTATCTGTACTTAAGATTTACAGAACAATTATTTAACCTTTAGCAAACTAACTATTCCATCAATTTTCCTGTTTATTTTAATACTGAACTGGTGTTTTTAACTGTACAGCTACATTGTATCTTTTTCAAGTTTAAAGCTTAGAAAAGCAAAACGAATGTTTCATTACAGTACGGTGGGAGCGTTATGATTAAGTTGATAAATACACAAATGTATAATTAGATAGATGTACATTAAATAAATAAATAATTGATCAATTGCAAATGTGCTCATCCCTTTTATACGGACATTTTTCGCATTGGTGGGAGCGCTATGATTAAGTTGATAAATACACAAATGTATAATTAGATAGATGTACATTAAATAAATAAATAATTGATCAATTGCAAATGTGCTCATCCCTTTTATACGGACATTTTTCGCATTGAACTCGGCAACACCAGACAAATTGACAGTTGCACTTGTCGACGCCCTCTCTGAGTAGTGTCTGGTAGCCACGTCCACAACAAAGTAGCTTGCAACCATCAGGACCATCACTGGTTTTGTTGCACACACGACCCTTTGTTCCAAGCACGTGGAGTCTGTTAAAAATGGATAAATTAAACTTAGACTTTGAACACTAATCATACATTGGTATGTTTTATCTCGTTGACTTAAGTAATTATCTAATCCTATGGATTTTCTGTACAGTTCTAATTACGTTTGGTTTCGTTCGCAATAAGACGGCGACTCGTCAATAAAGACCAGATCCTTTTTGGTTGGTTTTTTCATTTCTTTGAGCATCGGCTTAAGTCTCAGTTTGGTCGGTTTTCCACTTTTATTGGGACTTCGACCCACTGGCTTGACGCGATACGCTCCATCAAATTTTTCCCGTATTTTCAAGCCAATCTCACGGAATGGTTTAATCACTCGCCAACAGACCTTCATTGTACATGAACCAGATACCCCGTGACACTTGCATGACAGCCCCATCGACTTTTTTAGAAGCTTCATAAACGTATAAAAAATTGACATTAGCTAAATAAGCATGATCGAAATCAATCAAAATCAAAGGCAGACTCAAATCTTTTATATTTTAAAACATTTTTGGCTGGTGATTTTTGTTTGGGAGACTCGCGGATACTGACTGTGAAAAGAGATTTTGTGCTTGCAGTCATGTCATAATTTTTGACATTGATTCTGTTTGCTTAACCTGATCCTCTCTTCCAATTTACAAAGTGGAGAGATTGGACAGAAAACAAGAGGAGTGCTCTATCTCTAGTGGATTCACCACAGCCGTCCATCTTGACAATATAAAATGCACATTTTTCATGATCACCCCCAACACAACCAACACCAATAAAATAACATTGCACACTACTGTTCTACATTTCCTTTCAACTATGTAACAATATTCAATTGTGAATATCCAATACATGTATGTAAATGTTCAAGCCTTTAAATATTTTGCAAAAAATATCATATTTTTACCCTTCTTCCTGCCTCGTTATTGTGCAAATTCATCAGCCCATGCGCTGTCATCCGGCTTTCCACTGAATCTACAAAATCTTTGCTGAATTCTGCTCCATATTTCACATCCTGAGAAAACATAGACACAAAAATAAACATGATAATAATATTTGTTTTGTTTGTAACTTTTCATCAAGCTTACGGCTTACTTCAGAACAGCCACCCCATTGCCACTTGTCCTTTGTGCTTATCGCTCTGACCTTTTCATCACAAGAGCAGTTATGCAACTCTCCCCTTGCACATGCCTTGGTCACTTGGTACGCCAAACTGGCAGAGGATATGGCATGTACATACGCGTTTTCTCGACTTTCTAAAGAAAATTCAAATGAACGGAAAACAACATAATTTTTATTAAAGGCATTTTTTTATTCCGACAAACACCTCTACAATGTCTCACGCTACCCCTATTTTCATTGCCAAAAAAATATAAACGCAAGGGCATGAAAAGGACTTTGATTTGTCTTTTTGTTCTCTGTTTCAGATGGCTATATATGATCCTGGTTTGCTGACAAATTATTGCCATTATCATCAACTGCCAAATAGTTTGGCTTAAGCATATTATGCGTATAAGCATATAAAAGTGTGTACGTCTTTTGTTTGTTTTTACGTAGTACAAAGGTATGCGTAGTGCGTACTAGGACTTAATCTAATCAGCGGAGCGAACTAATATCGCATCATCATCACATTATTGAGGAAATTGTGCTTATCCAATCTGACCACACAACCACCACAACTCACAACTGAAATCAGATAATCATCCGTAAAATCCCACCACTTGTATAGCTTTCTTAAGAAAAAGACTAAGAAGTAAAGATTATTGTTTGGTTTTTTCTCTCTCTTTTCTCTTTTTAAGATTGTTTAGAATGGAATCATTTCTAACTTGACTTGCTATTATTACCACGCCCACTCTTCTCAGTGCAGTTCGCTGAGAACTAAATCAGTCAAATGAGACATGTTTAATAGGTACTTACGAATGGTCAGCACTTTTCCAAAAACGTTGTCTGCTTCATGGATGACGGAACAATTCCATCTATGTGATTGCAACTGGAATTGACATTCGTCGATGCCCAGCTTTGCTCCTGACTTGAGTGTCTGCGTGTAACAAAAAAAGGCAACTTGTCACACAGCTAAATAAATTCGCATCATCATCCTCATCTTCAAGGTTGGTTTGTTTTTTAAGATTACAAAAGATTAGATGAGAGAGTAGTATATTCTTTACCGTTAGCATCCTATCACCCTTGCACATCTCCCTCTGCTTTTCACTCAGAAACTGAAATTTCTGGCATTCGTGCTGCACTCGATCTAATGGCGACGCAGCCATGTCATTCTGATAGTTAAGATCCGTTCCAAGCAACCTAAATCCAATACAAAAAAATCAAATTTTAAATATCCACTTTATAAAATTATTATAAATGAACGAGAAAGTAGTCGGCTTTCTTTTTAAACGTGCCATTGTGCTTTCCATACAGTTTTTGTAATATCGGCTATATCTTTAAAAACGTGGAAAAGGTTCATCTTACAAGTTACAAGTTAGACAATTTCTATACAACACCACCGTGTACATCATTGTTTAGAATTCATAATGAATAGAATTTATTATAATGAAAAGAATAAAAACGCAGCCAGCTAAAGTATGCAGGAATCACTCGATAAAAGACGTGCATAGAATACAATTAGAAATTGGGTAACAACGGAGGAGACAAAAAGAAAAGATAAGATGTAAGGAAAAGGTTTTGGGGAAGATGGAAGAAATGATTTTATTACCATTTTTTTAAAGGATCGTATCGCGCTTTTTTAAACCACAACAATAATAACAAGAGGGATGAGCAATAACAACAGAGTCATCATCATCCCGTTTTTTATGACTCGATAAAACGGATCAAATTATACCATTTTGTTGAAATGTGTATCATTAGCTATTTTACTGCTCATATTACTTTTTTACGTATTTTTTCTGTCTCAACTCTACAAAATGAATGAAAGGGGAACGACGAAGAAAAGCCGACATATAAAAAGAACACGAGCAAAAGGAACATTACCAGATTACTATTCACTGGTGTCGTTGTTACTGCACCCTTTACAAAAGACCACAAAATGCAGAGAGAGACAGCCTAGAGAAGCGGTATTATGTGCTTCTAAAACCAAAATGATAATGATGAGATTTGTTTTGGGTCCACCCTTGCCCTGTTCCCTACTCTGCTATTGTTGATAATCTCCTCAAGACAGAACACGATACGATGATAATAATAATTTGATATGATACAAGTAAATAACAATGCCTCCAGAGAAAAAAAAGTCAGAGATGAGAATGAATGCAGAGCGAGGAGGGAAGCTGTTGCTCAGTCAGCATTTATCGCATAATAATATTATTAGGATTATCATATCAACAGTATCAGTACATCTTCCTCTTCTACTCCTGCCGTAATCAACTTTTGCTGTCGCTCTTGTTTTTATGGAAGAAACGAATAGACAAAGACAATCTGCTCAGCTTCGGTTTTCCTTTTTCTCTCGTCGTCTAAGAATTTTTTTTTTCTCATTCATTTTATATGCTATCATCAAACCATATCGCGTAATAAAGTAATTACATACGTGGGAATTGGTATACCGTTACCATCAACTTTATTGTTCCATTCATTCTTTGTTGCTGTCCGCTGCAGTGGTAGTAATCAAAGGCATTAAACCATGAAAAGTTATCATTTACTAATTGACCAGCACAGCGTTTCTTTAACATTATTTCTCAGAGATTAAATCACCAATTTCATCAACAGCACAGACCTGCTATCAACGCTGCTGCTTTTTGTTGACTGGAGGGAAGACAATTACACAAATAAAATGTAACAACCTATTACACTGCAGCAGCTGCACTCAAATGACCATTTCGGTGTTTGCCTGAGTTCATGCTCTGCATTTCGAACTCGGAGGAGCTACTACATACTTTGGGTTTGTACTGTTTTGATGTACTGACGTATTTAAAAACGTTTGAATTCTGAAGGTGATGACCATTGACCATATCCTTGCACACGATGAGTGAAAAGAAAGGAAAATATTACAACATATATACATACTACATAGGTTTTTTCTTAGAGGCATGAATGAATATAGGTAAGCATTTTGAATGATAAAAAAGGCTGAACCAAAATAAATTTTGTTTTTTATTTGTGCAGTATCTAATCATCGGCCCACTTCCGTGATTGCGATGACTGAAACGTCTCGCCATGTACTTTGCACATACTCTTTGGTTTGCAAACTGTCAAGAAATATAAATACTGAACTTTTGACCCTTTGACTTTGAAGCTATTTTTACGAAATTCTCAATTTCAAAACATAAAAAGCATAAAACTGTTGACCCTTTGTTTTGAAGTTGAGGGACTTTAAGTTACGCTGTTACAAAGTGACAGTATATATTTTTTTCAACAACAAGAGAGCAAGCCAAACTTGACGGAAGAAGCATAAAAGTAAAAAAAAAATTAAACAAAAAACGCTGTACCCGACATATTCATTTTTGTACATTTTTCATCATCCATCCGCGTTCTTGCGTTGAGTAATAGCTAGTTGAGTTACGTTACATTATTACAGTTCAACACACATGGTATAGGGTCGTTGATTTGCATATATTGTGTCTGCGTTTGGCTAACAAAAAAAAGATATTTTTACGACTTTCCACATTATTATTATTTTCTCCAATTTTCGTGGGGAAAAGTCATAAACATTTTTTGTCATTCATCTGCCTGCAGCCCTTTGCTATATAGTCAAGTACACAGATGCAATACGTATGTTGTATATACGAAAAGCTAATAACTTCTTTGGACACGACCACAATAAAAACGCAAGCGAGTAAACTCGTAAAATCAAGTAATTTTTTGCTGGAATATGCTTAGACTCTGCCTGGGAACTCGTGAACTGAGTAAACCAGCAAGGGCACACACTGTAAAATTTTTGATACATAATAATATGTAGACAATTGACAATCGACTGATGACAATAGCGATGCTGATCACGATGGCCAAACAAATTGCTGACTTTTACTACTTTTCACACACACACACACACACATTTTGTCGCATCAAACATTTTTTTTTATTATTTTGTGTGACTTGTACTGGTATACAACATTATGACGTTTATGAGTAAAGTTTTACTATGACTTATCTTCTTGCAGCAGGTCTGAAAATAAGAATGCGTACGTTTACGATGATGACGATGATAACGCATGAGAAAAAGTTGTAAAACATGCACATGCCTCCTCCTGATGTGACGAGTAAGTTTTGTCAACGGTTTTTACGACAGTTTTTTTTATGAAATAAGGAATGAGTTGGAAACGGGGAGTATAACATTTTTCCAGCAATTGACAACAAAAGCGGTAAAGAAAAAGAAACAATTTTGGTGTACATGCATAGGTACATACATATTTGCTGCGGGATGAAGAGTCGGAGGAAAGAAAAAGGAAATTACCTGTTTGATGGGTATCTTGTGCGTGCTCATCGTGCATCGTATAAAAGCGTATCATCGCATGACTCTAATATTTATGCAAACAACATAGGTAAAAAATAATGTTGCTTACTGTGTATAAAAGTGCAATATACATGATATACGTACTATACAGGAGCCCGGACAAGTCGTAAACGTAATTGGTTATGCAATTTAAGGAGTAACAACCGGATGGAAAAACTAGACTCAATCGCCAAGTCGTCCTCAAAAGTGATTCCCTTTTTCTGTGTTCTCAATTAGTAAGGTATTGTTCCACTACGGAAAAATGGAAAATCGTTGCATTGCATGTAGAGTATGTAACAACAACTATTTCAATCTAAATCTAACTCTGCTTGTTGAGCAAAAAAGTATACAAACCTACATTACATATTTCTCTTAACTTTTTGCAATCAGTAGTTCTGTTCTCTTCTCGTCTTTATTTACATACACAACACAACTTTCAAAAGCGAAAGGAGCAGAGTTGTTGTGCGTTATAAAAGTCAGGTTGTGTACACTAGCCCAGAAATAAATTAATGCTGGTGTAAAACATAACACGCAAATTTTCACTTTTTTTCTCTAACAACATTCTTACCCGTTTGTTGGGTTTATTATTGTGCTTACATTTTTGTGCTTATACCCTACTTACCACTACTACTGCTACTAGTAACATGGCAGTAACATGGTCTCCGGTCTGTCTGTCAGCAAGTTATACTTTTTTTTATCCTCTCAAGAAGAATCTCACGTATAAGGGTTCTGATTCTACTTTATTTGGCATTTTTTTCAAAAAACGTTTTAAAGCATGCATTCTTTACACATGTCATGATGACTTTATACTTGTTGTTCTAAGTGTGTCTTATCTCTTCCGTCTTCATCTTCTCGTCACTAGCACTCCACTTGTTCATGTCTCCCTGTGGGAGCTTCATCTCAAACAATCCGACGACTCTCCTCCGCGCCACCATTCCATAGATCATTGTATAATATTCTTCTTTTCCTCTTCTTTTAAAAAACTAATATTTTGACTTGTGTGGACATTAAAGAGGAGTTTCCTCTGGAGTGTTTTACAGCATGTACATGATGATGTTGATGATCAGTCTGAAAAGTCATGTTAGGTGAGCAGCAAAAAGGAGAGAGAGGAACATGTTCAAAAGATAATAATTATGATGATTTGTACAAAGAAACAAGACGAGAAAATCGAAGGATGACGATGGATTAATGACTTCTGTGTAAAAAAATAGGGTGTATGTACCTGAGATGCGAAAAAAATTGTTTCCCCGAAGGTAAAATAACAAAAATTATTCCAACTTTTCTCCTTCCGTGTGTGCATTTCTTATCCTTTTCTCATCTTCACGTGTTTGTCGGTACGTGGAAAAGACACTCATAAAAAATTCTAACATGTCCATGCCACCAAGTTCCCTATTGACATATTCACACACACAACATGTCAATCTTTCATCGGGTTATCATTTCAAGCTGAGAGAGTAATATAACCGTAGATTTTAAGGGAAATATATGAAAAATATTATAATAATATGCACATGTTTTTAAAACTTTTTCTTTCTAATATTTTTCTGACCAGGTTAAAAGGTTGAATTTTCTTGCGAGTCTGTATAGGTAATACGATTGAAGCTTTGCAATAAGGTAGATATCTAAACCAATGTACGTGCTGAAAGACGAGTAGAAAAATGATTTATTTTATGATGATCGGGTCGCCAAGATAAGGGTCTGTGAATGAACGAACGACATGTGAAGTGCATAAGGTGAGATGAGGTTATAGTGGCAACTCTTACCATAC
>JAHZMT010000688.1:0-18955 GCA_027743785.1 Sinhomidia bicolor | reverse complement strand
ATTTTGAGTAAAACAATAAAGTTGCCAACACTTTGTTGCACCAGGGTACAATCTGTATTACTGTTACAGTTAAAATCATTTCAATTTATGTAAATAAAATGAGCGACTTCTGATGATTGAATGACTTACGTTATTTAGTGCTTAGATAAATTTTAGATTTTTTTAGATTATACATTTACAACGATTTTTCACAAAAGATTTTTTTCATATTGATTGGGCAGTTGTTTGATTGTTTGGGAGAAAACAGGATTCAATAAATTGACTAATTTCGATAGTAGTATGTAGCTGTTGATGATAATATGTTTGTTGGTATATGGATGGATAAAAATATGTAGTAATTAATAATCAGTTTTTTACTTTCGTGAATATAAATAGGTAGTATACAATGATGGTGTACTTTTCTGTTTGATCACTACAAAATGTATTTTATATATAATGTTTACTAATAATGATTTTGTGATACATATTTCCATTGTTACTAAACAAATAAATAACAAAAAATTTCATGTACATTTATTTCACATTTTTTAAAACCCTTCTACCGTATTCGCAGAAATTGGTGCCGTTAGACTTTTGATTTTAATTGTATGTATGCACTTATGGCAAATATATACCTATGTAGCCATTTTATTTTCCTGGCTGCTATTCATACTCAAAGTCACGACATTTAAGATATAAAACTTAACTGGCTAAACATACAATTACATAATTACGACAACAATAGCAATGTAATAAGTAAGTAGGTAGTACTATTTTGTAAGAGAGCGTTTGACCATATTCACACGTCTCGTCAATATTTATTATAATTAATCTTTTCTGGAAACTTTCCATACTGTGTTTACAGAGCTAATTACTTTAATATATATTTTTAAAATGTCTGTCTACTCAAACTGTATCCTGGGCTGCTGCATGTTATGTTTGTACTATTGTTCAATATAAATTAGTCAAACGGATGCAGGAGAAAACTATTTTGGTAATTGACAAATGGCATTATTTTGTAATTTTCTGTCAAACATGTGGTGAATCGAAAGACGAAGTGCCAATGTGAAATGCAAACGGTTTGGTTTGTAGCTTCACGGGGCAGAATTTTGTCCTTGACGTCGAGTGAAGAAAGTAAGTGTATCAGCATGACAAAATACAATAGACACAGAGAGATAATTGGCAGAGTGTGTCTTAAATAAGTACGAAACCTTGAAAATAATTGGAAGCAAGTTTCCATCGTTTTAGGATGCTTGCATTACGTGATTCATTTTGTAATTGGAATGCTGCTTTGGTTTTTGGTCGCTTCCGTAGACATCGCTCCCACAGAGAAAAATCCCCGAGTCGACGGTTAGTCTTCTGGAATCTGAACTAGGACTTAAGTCGCTATCACTAACGGTAATTAAACTGGTTTCTTGATCCCCATTATTGGAAACTGATTTGATATCTCCAAGAGGATGTCCTTGACTTCCAGGAAATGTCAAATTATTGTTTCCATTTCGAGTACCCTGTGTAGAATGAATCAACGTTGGCTTGACTCCATGCGCAGGTTCCAAATAATTACTTTCATGACAGTTTACTTTTTTTTCCAATTCCATTTGCGTGCTCAGTATGGCGCCTTCGTATGATGACAGACGTCTAAATGCTCCTACTCGGAATGACGGAATATTTTCAGTATCATCATCAATGGAATGTCGGTAAATCTCAGTAGTAATTTCGTCGCGGTTGGGACTACTCACGTCCATCTCGGATTTGCCACTATCACTGTTGTTCCCCACGGCAAGAATCAAGTCTTCACTTTCATCCGCATCAGTTTTCAAACTTTTTGCATGCTGCTTTTCGCCTAAAACACATTTATATACAAGTATTTTTCATCACATCTTTCCAATGGCTGTTTCTTAATATGGACAGTCAAACAAGCAAACTTTTAATATGATCAAATTACCCAGCGGCAAATTCTCCAGAACTACCAATGAGTTGCGTCTGGAATTGCATTTCCTGTGCTCATACTTGAAAGAGAATCTACTTTTAAAAGACCAATCAGCAGATAGCGAGGTTAATTTCAACAACTGTTTCCTGTGAGGACTTCCACAGTGAAGTGCATGATGATCATGATGATGATGCTGTATATCACGTACGTTGCTTGCTTTCTTTATGCAATCTGCAGAGGGCAGAACGCACCCCGGCTCAGCTTCATACTTGACCTCATTCGTGCTAAAATAGTAAACTGGGAAAAGGGATGCATCTGGCAGGGACCGAGATTTTTTCGAGGAATGAATAAGCTGCAGGCTGTCTCCGTCTGGGAGATAGATGCTGGTTTGTGCTCCCTCCGGAATAGATAGCNGAGGAATGAATAAGCTGCAGGCTGTCTCCGTCTGGGAGATAGATGCTGGTTTGTGCTCCCTCCGGAATAGATAGCTTTTGATGTACATCCGTTTTGACGTTGCCTTGAAATTTAAAATGATATAACAAATGGGTGTTGTAGTCAAATCACAAGTAATATTTCATTGTAGTACGAGTACGTGCACTGCATTAACGCTTTTCAAATACATAAATGTATTTTGTTCGACTTTGCACGCCCATCAATAAATTTACAAATTTGTGTATTTATCTCATAACTATTGAAACGCTTAATTGTAAAAATGTAACTTTATCATATGTGTACCTTGACGTTGCGTGGCGTTTCTGCCTGATTCCTGATTTTCTGGTAACGGCAACATCCTTTCATCAACATTTGGTAACTTTTTCCTACAAGACGCGGAAGCGTTGTTTCTGTGGAGTTTCTGCCTGATTCCTGATTTTCTGGTAACGGCAACATCCTTTCATCAACATTTGGTAACTTTTTCCTACAAGACGCGGAAGCGTTGTTTCTCGCAACAGGATTTTGGTCACCGGGACGTATTCGGGTTTGAGTTGCATTGGAAGCAGCAAACCTGCTGATACTCTGACTTCGTGATCCAAATATGAAGCAAAAGCAGCATAATCCCGGCTGGACACCTACATACATAACAAATCGTTATTATTATTATTACTAATCAGATATTGTGTTTCTGCTGAGGGAAAAGAATGTAGTAAAATGTTTGCAAACATGAAACATACATTCAGCCAGAGCTCATTACCTACACATACTTGCGTAGATAATTTCCGTGATCATGGTAACACCACACACATTATTAGTTTGGTTTACCTGCTATGTAAAACAGAGACTGGTTTATATCTCTGAGGAGACTCGTCCACACACCGTATTTTGTCACGCAAACGAACAACAACCGTTGCGCTTGATATGGCGCCCAGCAAACAAAGAAAGCAATCACGACAGCCACTGTAGATTTGAAATGGAAAAAGCAACTCATTAAAATTCAACCGCATACTATTATGTGTGCTTAACATGGGCATCATAAAAATTGTTTTATGCCATTAGCCTTCACCAAAAAAGCTGTGTTTCTAGTGTTTTATTTCACGCGTAGGTATACATGCCGATTGAATTCTTTTACAACTCAGCTTTCTCCGCCGTGCACATGAAAACGACAGTCAGCTTACCTAGCATTTTTATAACTGCTCGACGACTCTGAATATGTGCCATCTCAGCTTGGCACCTTTTCCCTAGAAGAATGGGCTGAGTGCTGGAAGCAGGCGTGTCGACATTATTCACGGTGTATTGTTGACTATTTTGTGGGTCCCTCTCGGGTCCGCCTCCGTTACCAACATTATTTACAATATTGGAGTTTGGTACGGGGTGTGCTGGTGGTAAATCAGGGGAGGGATGATGAGAAGCGCAGTATCTACGGAGTGATTGATTCGTTGAGCTTCTGTGGAGGGCCAAAGCAATTTGCAGATAAAGAATAAGGATCAAGGTCATAGGGATAACAAAAAAGATCCCTGAAGAGACCACCAGAAGGAGTTGACTAGACGCATTCGGCTTGTCAAATGGAATGCCGCACCAAGCAGAGCCTTCAATAGATTTGTTGTACTTATCAGACACGTAGTTTACCTTACAAAAAAAAGAAAGAGAAACAAAATAATTTGCAAAGAACATGAAAATACGTGTGCTTGCATGTTATTTGATTTGAAGGATAAAATAATACATGCCATGATTATATTATATTACATGGATGATTCATGACAGACATTCAATAAATATTATTCCAAGTGTGCTCACTGCACATTTGCATCGGTTGTAGAACAAACAATACGTGTGTTTTTTCAAGTTTCTCTGGTTTACCTTGTTATTGAATGCAATTTTTCTCTTAAAGTTTTTATTGTAATGCAGAATATGGCCGCCAGAATGTATTTGAATAAAAGCTGATCGACAATGTTTAAAATGCATGAGGTAGGTAATATGATATGTATGTATAATAAAATAAAAATGTAACAAAAGCGTGTGCACGAACATCAATAGAAATTTTGATAGCAAAATGGTAAGTTTTTAGTGTTAGCCTAGAGCCATGTACGAGTAAAGTTTAAAAACTTTCACCGGATCAAACTCGCAACAGAGATTCGGTCAGAGGTTCGACAAAGCTTTCAGCTGCAAATATTTTGTGAATTTCTTCTGCTCATCATATTTGTTTGAAGTTTTAGGTAAACCGTTCATGTCAGATACACTTAGGTATGTTGTGAGTAGTACGCATACATACACTTCGTTCGTATATTATAAAAGCGTATAATAATTTGATTGAAAATGTGATGATATGCACACACACACACACTTACTATAAAAGACAAACTTTCATAATATATAGCTAGATTAGTACACAAAAAGACGAAAACTCATTTATGTATAAACTCATATAATGAAAATATGTTCAGACTGTTGAAAATTGCATTCAGTCAAAAGCCAATTATTTAATTCATTAGTTAATAAAGCCAGACTCATTACTGTTGTTGTAGGTAACACACGTTACAAAAACTTTCAAACAATAAAAAAAAATCATCATTAACTTTAACACACCGCGTGGGCGATCCTGTGTTTAAAAACCCTAGCATGCTCTTTTTAAAATTAAGTCAATAGGCAAAAAGGTCGAAATGCGTGGGGAAACATGGAAAAGAAATGTATTAACACAGTACTAAAAAATAAAATGCACACAATATTTCCTTGCTTAGCCCAACTATAGTTGCAAAGTGAAAGTGCTAATTTATGTAAATAACTAAACAGGATGACTGTGCTCAAAAGTACATTTTATATACATACATGCATGTATGAAGTGGCCTTATTATGTCAATGAAAGTACAGCTATATAAAATGTTTTTTTTTCGATTATCATTAACATGACCGCTCTCAAGCCTACACAAGTAATACATACATATTTCTATGAAGCATTTTAGACTTTCAAACGAAATGCTGACAACATGGGAGTACAAAGTAAATTAGCATGTTAGCTTGCGTATCAAATAAGTACAAAGACTGCCTATATTATTCATGTATGCAATTTTATTTTGCTGACGTTGTTGTACGCGTTTCGCTTTATGAACATGCAATATTGGCATTTAAAGACAGAACCAGGAAATAGAAGGAATAACAAAATTAACGGTAAACTAATCTTTGGCAATTTCCTGTACTTGTTTTGCTTGTATTTTCCCCATTCCTGAACAGCAGTCCTGTTACTTTGCTCGATTATAAATTTTAATGCTCATTTCTAACGAAATGGAGAACGGTTTACTGTTGGTAATTGAGTTTGCTTGTTTGCCTGTCTCGCTGGCACGCTTAATGTGTCCTTTCTACATCTTCTGACTACATATTTGTATACATTTGGGTTATTTATTTTAAATATATTGTATAAAGATTTTCTTAGTTTAAGAAATTTAAAAAATTACATTAAAGCATAATATTAAATTCGACCTAAAAGATTTCTCACTGATGTTCTTTTAAAGGTCCATTCCGTTTATATGAACAATTTTTAAAAAATTGCGCTGGACATGCAAACTTTAAATTGCATTAAATAATACTTCATCAATATTTTTACCTGGTTTTTCTATTTTCTGGTACTACCAACAAGACATTATGATACATTCAATGTTTAAAATCGATTATGACCTTGAACTTTGTCCAAAAAGATGTAGATATTTAATATAATTAGAGTGTGAACATTTCCAACGTAAAGCAAATACCTGCACAAAATAGCTGTTACTTCCTGTTGTAGCATTTAAGCTTTCTCCGTCTCTCGAAAAAATCGCAAGGCACTATAAACGTAAACGACAGGTATTTCTATATATTATTATTACTCTTTTGCAAAGTTGCTCAGGTTGTTGCGTATGGTTTTTTCGTATTGACCCTTTACTACCTATATCCCTTGCACTTAAAAAGCATACAGTTGCGGAGTCTAACCTAAAAACCTGCGTTGACAAGTAAAAGCAAACATTATTCAATGCTGACTTTTGACAAGCGTGATTTTAAGTGATATCTCAAACGACATAAGGAAATGGTAAATATTCTGCAAATTACATAGCACTAGGCCGGAAATGAAAAATGACAGGCTTCCTTATACGGTTTATTTTTCAGGTTTCTCGTATAGGCACACTTCAGGAAATGGATAGGAAGTTTACGAATAGGAAGGTAGCTTAGTGTGTTTCAACTGCAGAAAACTAGGTGCATTACTTTCAGAAGTTAATTTTCCTTCTCATCTGAAAAAACATTTTTCGACTCACTGAACTTTCAAATACTTATAATACATGGTAAATATTTACCAACGTTCACATGCACACGCTATTTGGTAACATCCTTCAGGTGATGACGATATTTCTACGAAAAACGCTCAGAATAAAACGGTATTCAGTCATAAATACTCATTTTGTGGAAAGTTGTGTACATAAATGCAATTTATGGTTTTGTTTTAAAACGTAAAGTTTTGCGTCTACTTTTACGTATAAGTTTGCTTTTTTGATACTGTAAAAATCATTCCATAGTTTGAACATATTAATGATAACCGTTTTCTTGATTCATTTTTATCGCACAAACTTTCCTTCCTGGAAGAGTATTTCTTTCCGGGTACTAAGCAGCAGATCATCATTTACACCTTATACGATAAACCGAAATGAGGCATTGTCGATACCTTTCGCTTTCAAACGTCATTGCAGTGCATGCAGTAGTCTACTATTTATCTTCGTTAGCGCAGACATTTCGGTTGTTCCGCTAACATATTATCCTTCTCCTACACATATTCGCTCAAAGTGCATTTTTTAGAAAACTTTGCAACGGTTCCCCTTAAAATTTACATTTAAAACGTGGTTGCGGTTTTTACTCTTTTATGTTTACTGCACAAGGTTTAGAACCTTTTTTTACGACAGCCCTTTATTTTTTTCCAAAACAACAAATGTACAAAAAATATTCTTACACCTTGTACAAACGCCTTAACCAAACTCTGTTTCTTAATTTGTTTACTCGCCATTCCCGTGCTCAAATTGTTTATAGCTTTTTGTGTTGTGAAATTATACGCCTGGAATAAATACGGGCATTTTGTGAGTTGAATTTAGATAGACAGTGACAGTGGCAAGGGACATAAAAATTTAAGTAAATTTCAAAATAATTTTAGATAGTGCTTTGGTTGTATGATTGGCTAGAAACACGACAAGAATGAAACCTGCACCGGAAGCCTATGCCAGCTTATCTAAACAAAAAACTACCTTTGCATACAAGCAGGGGGTGGTAAATGACGTTGTGTCTATGCTAGCGTCCACGTCAGCTTTAGTAAAACGTCTTTTTATTACCTACGCAATATTACTCTGAGCAGCATAGGTATAGGATAATAATATTGTACCGATATGCTCTAGTAGACATATAAAATGAGAGTTTGATGGTGTGTTCCAGTTCACACGAAATCGCTCACATCATTCCACACTGGCTTTTTTTGGAGAGTCCATACTAGCTTATAAATATGAGCATATTCGACAATGTGACGGCAAGTGAAAGTAAGGCAGGCTGGGGAGCGACTGACTTTCGGCCATTATTACGTTTCTCAATGTACCCGTTTCCTCTTTCTAGTGACTTTTACACTTCTCTTGAGAGTGAACAGAATTATGCAAAACAATGTCGTAAAACGGTAATGTTTTCTCTTTAGCTTGCTTGACAGAGACGGAAGTGGTTGTCGTTGTCTTATTATATGCCTTGTATATTCCATCACCACCATTACGCTACTACTGCTACTAACTAAACTCAAAAAGTCACCAACTCACCACATACTTGAAATGCGTAGAGGGTTTCAAAAGTAATGACGCGTTTTGAACGTCAAACAAAGACTAAACTCTTTGTAAACAGTAAACAAATTCAATATTTTCAAAGAGTGAGCTGAAGAACAACTGCACATTATAAAAATATAAACAACGTACTGTTATAGCTACGCAGTTTTCTTGTTTTATATCTAAAGATATTTGAAAATAAATATGAAAAATTTCTCCAAAAACCCTAATACTGCAGATTCATTTTAAATAGAAATTGCATGGCAACAACCCGCGTTGCTTCAATGCAAAAGATTCATATCGTTCTGTAATCACCATTAGATGGCACACTAGCTTAAAAAATACAGTACATAACTTTTGGAAAGTTCCGTGTACACACACTTCACTTACGATAATTCTCCTCTTATAGAATCTCTTTATACTTACGAAAACAACAGAGGTATACCTACCTATATCTACTCATGACTGCAAACAATGTCTATACTACTATACTTTGTCGCGTTATTTTTTCAACACTAGACAAAACTTTTATAAGAAAACAAAGAGGACACCTTAAGCTTGTGTAGCAAAGCGTCTGGATAAACTTTCTCTCTTCCTTCTCTTCTTCCTTTTATTGGATATTGTCTGAATGTAGATTCCAAACCGACAGAGGCATGAGGCAACATTTTATTAGCTGCATCATTAAAATGCATGCAAGTCTGAATAAATAATATGTAAGCGTGCCTTTGTTTAAAGGTAATTCAAGACGGGAGAAATTGAAGGTACACAATCTTGTCTTTATAGGCATACTATCTTGTTCTTAACAGAACAAAGCGGCTCACATGTACGTCTATAGTCAAGTCTATTCAATAGAGAACAATAATAATGTGATGTTCCAATAGATTTTAGATTGCCTAGTCTTTCTCCTTCTCACAACAATAAGCCTAATTGAAGGCTGTTTGAGTAGACTCAATGTTATTTTTTCTCTCGTCAAGAGCACGTTCAAGAAAAAAATAGAAAGCTATTAGATCCAACGATCAGTTGTTATCAAAAGCGGATGTGACTTTTAGTTTGAAGGGGAAGAAAGGTTCACTCCAACTTAAATGAAAGCATTAGCACATGGTATTGCATCCTTTTAACATATTATCTTCTTAAGTGCAAGGGAGTCAACGTTTGTAATAACGTACGTAAGTGGAAGCAGTCTGCTTATTTTTAGGTACACACACACACACACTACTCCAACTTTCTTACTTTCAGCTTGTACGTATGTATATTTTAGCTTGATTTCCAGCGTGACGACAATGCTGTTGGGTTGATAAAGGAGCATCATTTTTTTAAAGGACGAAAGCTTGATAAACCACGCTACGTCGGCATGTCACAACTTTGACTGTTAAGGTCACTAACATTTTGACATTTATTTTTTAAACAAGGTGAAACAAACATTTCACTTGAAAATCCTTTAAAGGGATTACTTTTGAATGAGGCATACAGTAGTGCTTTGGGTTGACTTAAGTGCTACGTTTCAATAACTCCACTCAGCGGTAAATAATGTTCTTACAGTGTATGTATTTATAAAAAGACTAATACCAAACCATTATAATATGACGTGGGTTTCTCTCGTTACCCCGATTCTTAGTAAAACAAAGTCTAAATAGTATTTTTATACTAATAGAGCAATCACCCTATTCAATTAAAAAATATCCCTTTGGTACTTCATTGTCATTGGTACTTTGCAAATTGCAATGTTCGTTCGAGTCGAGTGTGCTAGTGAAATATGTGACTAACCAAAAAGTGTGGTGATTTTAATGGCATCGCTTCTCGTTCATAATAACTTCTTTCTGGTGGAGAGGCATGTAGAACAAAGCTCTAAAATAAATTTGAAAACGAGAAAATAACTAAATGTATCATCCCATTCTCTCAATTAATCTTCATTACTGGTTGGCACTTCAGCGAAGCGCGAAATGACGGCAGCATTAAGCTACTTGTTCCAAACCGTACCTACCTGTACATGCTCTTTCCCACCTTCGCATGCGAGAAACAACAGACGTGTCCCTGCTTTCACCAGTTTACTAAAACACTAGAAGCAGCAGCAGCAGCAGTGAAAGAAACGTTATGAATAGTTATGATTATATTTGCTCTACCATGTGTATCACACTAATCAAGAGCATGATAATTATAAGCAGAAAAAAAGCTGTCTTTATTCTCCACCTGGTGAATTTATCGCGGCCACGCACGTGTATCTATAGCAGGTAGGCACACAATGTACGTTGGCATGCAATAATTCGCGTCAGCCACCACCATCACCAACAACACGGAGACTTTGCTTGCATTCAAGCTTAAAACTTAAAAAACTAACATCATAGGATTGAAATTGTAGCATTCCTCAAAAAGCCTTTTGTTTTGTTCATCAATATAATGAGCTTATCATATGCTGTCAACTTCACGTCTGCTATTAGTTTTGTGAAAAATGGCAGGATTTAATAACATACACATGCCTTGCTTGCGTCCTCTTACGTTACTCCGAAAATGATACTTATTATTGTCTGCTACCATTAAGACTGGCTTTAATACATAAGCCTTGTAGTCTAAAACTCGCATACATGTCTGAAAATTAATACCGTGGATTTTGGCAGAGAAGTACGTACTTGTGTAGTAGGCACTTCAAAAGCACATTGGCTATTCATTAGAATCTGTCAGAGGTATGCGCCAGTTGAGTTTTTGACAGAAACCAATACATACAAAGAAGATCATTTTGATGGGATAATGCTTTTTTGTTGTTGCTGTAGGCTTTTTCAGTAGGTTAGCTTTGCGGCAGAAAGAGAAGAATCATAAATTAAAGTTATGTATACCTATACGCATTTGTAACTGTCTCGACTTGCTGGATTATTATTAGGGCTCCTTTTTAAAATATGATGTTCAGATTTACAACATAATAATTTATATCAATTGTGAATTAGCGTTGTCTGTTTGGGAAAGATTTTTTTTAAATAGAAAAGGTACCTTCATGTATGCTCCCCATGGAAGAGCAGATGCAATGGATATTATCCAAATCAACGTGATCACTCGAGTGGCTCGTCCAAGTTTGGATTTCGTTTGAGTTCTGTATGTAGTAAAATCAACGAAAAAAATGGTTAATGACAAGAGTTTGAATTTCTCCAAAGAAATAAACACGATTCTTTGCAAATGGCTAAAGTTTAATTAAAATTAGTTTGGAAATTGAAGACCAGCACGACCAGCATCTTATTACTACCACCATGTGTTATTATTTAGCAGAGTAATAATTATAGTTTTTACGTTGCTTCCAGTATTTTATTCTTCTTACTTCATTGGATGACAAATTGCAACATATCTCTCCGTCGTGAACGCCACAATGGTGAGTATTGACGCGTATGTAGTACATTCGGTAATTACACCTCGAAGATCACAAACAGTCTCGCCAAAAATCCAAGGATACTGCTGCCACATTACGAAAAGTTCCATTGGCATTGCTACAAATAGAAGTAAGACAGAATATAAATATTATATCAAGTTGTTATTATTTTATCAAAACTCATTTACACTTACTCTCTAGCCCACACACACACACACACATATTACATACAACTAAAATTACAGCTCTTCAGTTGACAGCATACCTAACAGTTTCGGTAGCAGCAGTTGGTAAAGATTGAAATAGACTATAGAAGAAAAAGAATGGGATCGGATCAGCAGAGAACCCGTAATTATTATTGGTATATAGTGAAACCTGAAACTTATACTTTTTCCATTATTATCTCAACAAGTTCTCAACCCGTCTTTCTACAGCTTCTACCTACTTACTTGTTCAATGGGAGGTTCCATACTACTACTCTCGTTTTTAAAAAAAAAACTATAAATATATGTATATAATACATTATTATCCTTTCTGACCGTCAAACAGCATTACATGGAAATGTGATAGTGATAGGTTTTCTCACTTAAATCCTTTTATATGCTCAGCCAAAGTCCCTTTTCTAAAAATCTCAGATGAATTACTTTGGCAAAATACACATATACGCTGTCAAGTCTCATGAAAGTCACACAGTCACGGTAGGTGCCGGATTACTGCTAACGGTTTTTTGGGATTTTAATATAAAAGTCAACATTGCTGAGGTTAGTAAAAAATGCAAAAGTTGGTTTTTACATTTTTTTGTCAGAATTTCATATAAATAGGATTAAAAATGCATATATAGTTTGGCAAATTTTAGATTTTTATAGTACATCCTTGATATTAGCAGTTTGGTTGGGGCGGCGTTACCCTGTTTAGAGTGGAAAATGAAGTAAGTGAGAGTTGAATGTGATAACTGGGTATATTTATATATATGCAAGCATATTTTTGAAAATGATCCAGTAGCATCTGGACACTTTCTAGAGCAAATTTAGATGACAAAAGGAAAAAAATGTATTTGATGAAAGCAGAGGGTCAGGCATACGACTACTAAATATACACCAGCAAGCACATTACTTTGCTGTTTAGTTGACTAATAATGTACATGCTTTTCATAAGTCTATTTTTAGCAATGCGTAGAATTATAGAAAAAAAGTATATTAATACCTAATCATATTATTACTACTATTATTATTCAAGTGCAAGTTAAACGTAGAAGTGGCTAGAGAAGGCTGCCAGACTGTTTCAAAAGTAATAAAATGAGTGAATCACGTGCCAATATGGTACTAATGGTAGAAACACCGCGTGATTTGGCAACTCTGGTGAGTCAACTTTCTTCAATAAATACACTCGGAAGAATGGACCTTATAAGAACTGAACAGGACAGGAAGAGAAATTTCAAAGTGAATGGGATGGAATTTATAAAAAAAAAGAGCGAAAGAGTATAAAACAGTTGAGCGTGGGAAGCAGGAAGGAGATGAGACATTGTGCTCAGAACCAACTTTCTTTTCGTAAAGTCATATTTTTAATACCAATAGCATATACGAGTAAAAATAATAATAAAGACATTGTATCCAACCCCACATAACTTTTGAGTTTGAGCATGAAAGAAAAAAAAAGAAGTTTTGGTTTATTTTTGTCTTAAATGGAAATACAATGTTTCCCAGATTTTTATGAACATGACGTTGATTTTACAATAAAAATATTTTGCTTTGAAAAGTTTTGACCACGCTGTGTACAAATTTATATTCATATTCAAGTGCTTCTTTCCTAAGTAACATTATTTCTTTACTTGTGTGTGTGTGTCTGAGTACGGTGTGATTTCTCAACCAAAATGTGGAAATGAATAAGATTTTGAAAAAAATGGTCGACAATAATTTCTCTAGTTGAACGAGAATACATTTGAATAATATCTTTACTTTGAGTTTTGTGTGTCATTAATATTTTTTGGGTACCTCACTATTTGAGTATTCTAACTGCAGTAACTACAACTAATATATTATTTACGTGCTCATGTTTTTTTTCGTAGACTTGCTCAATAACATTTTATACCGTTATAACAATACGTTATGTTACTCGAGAACAAAAACCTGAATAATATTATGTCGACAATATACCGTTATAATTCTGTTTCCTATAATCAGATGAATATTTATGTACACGAAAAAAGTGTTCATGTGCAGTACGTAGTAGAAGTAGTACCAGTTATTTGATGCAAGTACAAATGTAAATATTGAGCATAAAAAATGGAATAAAAACCACTTTTCTGTGATTTATCGATGCGTCACATCTATCACAATCATTATCGTCATCATCCTGATCAAAAGTGTTTAGTACAGACTCAACTTCTGTGACAAATGTATTTCTTTCCATGTCGGTGATAAAAAGAAATACGCCAGTGTTATTTCCAACTACTTTTGTTACTGATTCATAATTTTCTATTTGAATGATTTCAAGTCGTTGTCAAGGTTATTGTGAAGGCGCATATTTCATAAAATATGTTGGAGGATGTCAGGCGAACGTGAATTGCTTTACTTTTAGATTTTCTTTAAAAAAAAAGAATTGTTCGAGTCGTACTACTTGTTTCACGTTTAAAAAATTGTTGCCTTCCATGCCAGATTTTTTTTCCTTTCCAAAAATCTCTTTTCCTAAATGTAATATCTGCTCAGGTAGGGAAACATTTTGAACGGGAAAAAATACATATAAACGTAGTTTTGCTAAGCTATTTAGAGGCACAAGAAGGGATCACATTATTTATAGCTTGGAAGATTTAACTTTTTTCTGCACATAAACCCCTTAGTGTTTACACATGCTTACATATTGCATTGTTGTATTCCAACTTGTATTTACTTTCTTTTACTTTGTGTTCTGTCTCAGGTTGTACCAACCAACCACTCCAAGTATTATTAATATTGCTTGGAAAGTCAAGTGGGAAAAATGTAAACAGCCAAGCAAAAGTCCAACGTTGTCATTCCCATTTCAACTTGCCCAATGCTCCACCGCCACCAACAGCTAGCTACTTTTGTATACCATGCACTTATATTGATTTGAAACACTTTCATCTCAAAAGTAAAATAAAATTATACTCCATCTAATATATACTTTTACAAATCTTTATAAATCACGAAGGAAAATCCTGCATATTATTTTTCCCCGTAAAAGTTTTCAATTTTTGGGCTAGCATACACATATGCACGTCTAGATGTATCTCACTCAACAAAATGTGTTTATAAATCACGAAGGAAAATCCTGCATATTATTTTTCCCCGTAAAAGTTTTCAATTTTTGGGCTAGCATACACATATGCACGTCTAGATGTATCTCACTCAACAAATGTGCCAACAAACTAGAAAGAAGGGAAGAAAGTAAAAATTGTCTTAAGTTTCCCACATTGCTTACCGCAAGCAAGGCACAGCGAAATACGGTAATAATACAATAATGCCAACAGCCACCTGCGAAGTAGCAAAGGAAAATCTCAAAGAAAATCCTCTGCAGTAGACACACAGCAGATAAGAGAGACAGAATGAACTGTGATACGTATCAAATTGCCTACAGCGTTTTTGTCATCCCATTTCATTATAGACGAGAAGACGAGTTTTTTTCAGTGCATCATCATGGATGGCCCTGCCTTTGAAATCCTTCCTCTTTTTCTTTTGTAATAAAGCTAATAAGGCAATGGGATATATACGGATACAAAAAAGTGCCATCCATCCATTCTTTCTTGTAACGTGTCTCTCTATACCTGGAGTTTGGTGTGAGACAGACAGATACATTTTCTTTCTTTTTTAAAATCTGACATACATCCACTCCACAGCTTTTGACACAACAATGCAATGCAATTTCAAATTTTTTTCTCCATCAATAATAGACATAGCGTAACTTTAACGTTCCAAAGTAAAATGGTGTGGGGTTGTAGTAAAAGAGAAGAATATGTGGCACAAAATGTGGAAAAAAATGTTGAATATCGTCCTTCCGTTGATTATCCCACGGAAGCTTTCGTCCTGTGCTAATATATAAAAAAAACTTCACTTTCTCCATCAATAATAGACATAGCGTAACTTTAACGTTCCAAAGTAAAATGGTGTGGGGCTGTAGTAAAAGAGAAGAATATGTGGCACAAAATGTGGAAAAAAAATTTTGGATATCGTCCTTCCGTTGATTATCCCACGGAAGCTTTCGTCCTGTGCTAATATATAAAAAAAACTTCACAGTCTATAGGACACAGCTTATTCATTCTTTCTTCCTTTTTTGTGCAAACTACACATTTATAGTACAGCTAAATATCGCCATTACTTATTTTTTTGTAGGAGAAGCATATGGTAGATTATACCATTCACAATTTTTTGTGGCCAATTAAGCCAGGCTATAATTCAGTCACTGCAGTGCCGCTTGTAATAGTATAGATACGTTTTTAACCATAATAAATAAACTGTGGTTTCTACTGGTTCCGAAAGAAGGGATTCACAAAAGCCTCATCTTCCTGTTCTCTCTCTCTCCCTCTCGTCGTTTCTCCCATGAAATAAAACATGGAAGAATATCACAGCAGAGACGAACAGCCCATTTTTTGTGGTTCTTCAATGGGGTAATAAAAGCTACTAACTGGGGAATTCAGGTGGTCCAAAAAGACGTTTTTGTTACTATATGCATGCATCTGTGCCATGAATCTTGTGAGATGGGCATGGGAATGAAGAGAAAGCACGCTGTTTCTTCCCGCGTTATGTCCATCCTTCGTCTTCATGTTCCAGCAAACTTTCTTGATACATTTTTTAGAAGGAACCCTTTCCTACACCAAACTTTGAAATATATGACACGTGAAGAGTGTCCATAGCAGTTTGTGCGTAGCGTGCACACATACAAGTATGTATATAGGTATATATTGTTGCAGTGCACAAGGCAAATTGAGCATGTACCGCATTCTCTTTCCCTACAAACGATTTTGATAGCGTTCTGTGCACATAAATGTCAGTAGGGTGTACTTCACCTTTATTCCGCCATTTAATGTTGATACGGGCTAGGAAACGAGTAGAAATAGATATATGAGATGACATGCATGTTTCGCCTAAAACTAAAAGGGAAAAACCTTGGAGAAAGCCTATGTACACATTTATCAGTACTCCTTTTTTCTCCCTTTACCAGTTTACGGGATGTCCCGGAAGTAAAAGTAAGTTTTGTGGGAGTGACGCCAACTAGTACTGCAGCTTAAAGATTTATAAGCTAATTTCTCTATCGCCAAAGCCACCGCAGACTAAACCCTCCATTCAACTTACTTAACGGTACGTTGTATTCCACACTGAAAACAAGTAACTCTTTCTCTTGTCCCCCTTCACCCCATTAACCCCGCCCGACCATGACAAAAAATTAAATAAAATTTGTTGTTCCTTTTCACCCATTACATCTATGTATGTATGTACATGCATGTTACTTGCCTAAGTTATGAACTACGATTCACATTTTTTCTGCCTAGTTGTTGTTGTTGTTGTTGTTGCTCAGTGATCCTGATGATGATCATATTACTGACCCCTTTCAACAGTTTTTGCGACCCAGGATAGATGTAGTCAATATTTAATGGTTCACATAAATACCAACGTCATCATCATTGCAGCTCTTGTACTATCACACTGAACTAGGTACATTTGTGGACAAATAATGTAATGTGAATGGTTTTCATTATCTGATGTACAAACACTATTTCCATGTATAGGAAACTTGTGTATTTATTTATATAGGCTATAAATAATAAAGATAAATATCTATGGATAAATGTCATGTAGGTATTTATGTACTTATGTGTGTAGCATATACGTAAAGGACAAACCGTCCCTAAACCCAAATGGAAGTGGGAGGATGTATACTATTGTATACTATTATTATTACTACTCCTATTACTCCTATTGCGACGGGCTTCCTCTGTCTCAAGTTGACTGTGGATTGTGGTTAGTGGTTGTGTCGTTTTGTGCACTTTCTTTAACGGAAAAGAATAAAGTCAAAGCTGACAGAGGAGCAGGCAGACATGTGCATGTGAAACAATCAAGAGAAAAGAGGAAGAGAAAAAAAGTTGGAGCTTTTGTTTCTTATTACTGTACATAATTCTTGATTGGGAACATGAGTGCAATACATTACATGCTATATTTACTTTGATGGAGGAAAAAAAAGGAATAAGGACAACGTGACGGCATACTTTTAAAAGAAGAAGAAGAGGGCACAAGTTCCACAAAGAATGTTAACCATTTGAATTGAGAGTAATATGGGAAACAGCAGAGCAGAGAAAGGTTAACAAGTTTTTTTGTTGGGGTATTTTGTTTTCTTTTTTTCCCAACAACTTTGTAGGAGAAAAAACAAGCAACATTATTCTCAGTTTACTTTCGCTCAGAAAAGGACAATGTTGTTGTTGATGATGATGAAGACGACGATGAGGGTTATGCTTACGTGGTTTTCTCAAATATAAAATGTGTTCTTTTGTGGACGCTTCAAACAACGACTAGACTAGCTGTTAGCTTGGGTACATCAGCGATTACTTGGATAGGTTTTATGAGGACCCAGATACATAAATACATTATGTATGACATCATAATCGTCGTGATTCTGGTGAAACTTTTTGTGGGGAAAAGTGGTTTTCCACTTTCATTGATTGTTGTTGTATTTAATAAATAAAATAAAATACAAAGACACTCGTCGTCGTAACTCACAAGGCCACTCCTACGCCATATAACATTAGCATTTAATCTAATGCAATGTAAACATTTAAGGTTTTATAGGTACAAAAAGACATTATGTCGAAATTACTGCTTGTTGTGTGTGGCTACTATTACTACTGCTAGTTTTTACTGTACTAATTTGTAGACTAAATTGCAAAGGCAAAATTATTTCTTATCGTCATAGTTGCAACATTTTATTGATGCAACCGTACAAGCTTTCTGAATTCAATTTGTTTGAATGAAGTGGAGCCTTTAATAAAAATGAGAGATTAGAAAATTGAATTACATAAGCAACTGAGTTACTGCGTTTTTCTTTTATAAATTTATGTTGTCATGATGATATTAAGAAACGGGATGAGAAAACCAACAGACATTCTACACAGGAAGGAAAATATTAAAAAACGCTGTCTTTTCTCAAAAAAGGAAACTTTTGAAATGCATTTTTATTTAGCAAGAGATAAATTAGTCTGCAGAATAATATGTGAGTACTGCGTAATAAATTTTAAACCCTTTTTCTACAAGTGAAATTATTTTGTGCATGTCTTTTTGTGAATAGTGAACAAATAAATGGCATAGCATACAAGTTCTAAAAATGTATTTCTCATTGCTTGCTTGTTACACAAGATAAGTTCCACTCAGACAAGCCAGTTGCTCATAAATTTCCACAAAAGCACAAAGCAAAAACACGTACCTACCTACATACATGCAAGCTTCTTTAAGCTCTTAT
>JAHZMT010000687.1:0-18557 GCA_027743785.1 Sinhomidia bicolor | reverse complement strand
TGCCTTGCCTGATGTCTTAGAATCATCATCACGTATCCATCTTGTTCACTTTTTGTTTTATTCCAGTGGACATATACATAGTTTTGCCAACATTTGCGTCCACCCTCTATTCTATACACACACACGTACATTCCAACAATATCATTGATCTCTTTTTGCTTTGTTTCCTTCTTCCTGTCACCACAGACATAATATAATATCAAGAAGTAGGACAAAAAATAGAGAAAGACACAAGTCCGCCGAATGTCATTGCCTATTACAAGTTTCGGGTTCCCTTTTGGTTCGGCTTAACTTTGTTGTTAGTGCAGCAGATGAAATGGAGGTAAGCTCAAGCTGACGACAACCGCACAACGACAATGCGAAGCAATGCGGCACCAATCCATTGAAATTAATCTTTATGGGATGGCAAGAACTCATTTTCATTGTACGTTGCGTTTCGGATTGTTATTGTATTGTTTGCTGGTGTGGACCAGAGTATTTTTTTTTCTCTCAGAGGAAATGCGCTATATAAGAATGATCAAACTACGATGTTGTTACAGTATTCATTACTAAAAAAATAAATATCGTTTTTATGTGCAGCGTTTCAGTCAATCCTCATCATTTTAATTCTATACAGTCTCTTGATGATGAATGAAATTGGAGAGTTTATTTTAGAACGTAGAAAGACAAAGTGGAAACGTGATCTGCGTGCAGCTATCACTTGCCCATTAATAAGATGTTTAATTAGACGTTATATTTAGCAACTCAGCCCACTCAAACTATTTTTCTCTGAAAAGATATATGCGCCGTATTTGTCAGCACTTGTAGCTTTTACACGTGCACGTTTAGCTCTGCTTGCATTTATTAGATAAATGGGCTTAAGCATTTTAATCAAATGTTTGCTAGATATACATATATATGCAGTGAAAGCAGTATGCAGTGCTTACTACTGCGAAAAGAATGAAAAATACTTTATTTGCTGAAGGCTGTTTACGGAAAAAGAACGATTACAAAAATATCCACTTTTATGCACTCAATAGACCTGTCTATTTTCAGTTCATGGAACATTGGAATTGACGATGGTGACTTTAGACTGTGTGGATAACAAGTAGAGAAAGACATGTGTATGTATGGTGGTGACGGTAAAAGCACTAGTGCCACTAATAGGTATTATGTTTATGTTGGTTTGAGGACACGGAAACTGAACACCGAAAAGAAAATTTATTTTCCATCCATTCCTTTTCAACACGATATTGAGGCATAGTAGATCTTCTATTCTATTAAATTCATTAGGTACTTGATACTGCATACTGCTGTTTCATCTATGTCATCTCATCCTAACGCTTGCGCTTGAATGACTTTAATGAGCTCCACTTTCATTGACAAATAATAATTGGATCTAACATTCTCAATCCATCCATCTGCTGTCGAAAGAGAGGGTGGAATTTCAATATAATAATGCTAAGGGTACATACTGCATTACAAAACCATTTTTTGTGGTGATCATCGGTGTATAGTTACTTTTGTAAAAAAAAATACTTTGTCAACTAGTTCTTCTTCAGTATTAGATTACTTAACTAATAAACTTTGAATGTGTAGATATCTATAGGTAGAGTTACCTACTTGGCGTAAATAAAAATTAAATGACAATACCTAGTTGTTTGATGAAAATTCATAGTAAGCAATTTTTACATCATTCGCATAACCTTGATGTTTGGCATTAGCGAAATCTTTTGAGAAAGGATCTTTTGTGTCAATTCTGAAAAATGTGTAGAACGTAATAAGGTCTTTTGAGTACGTGCTGTCATTCTTCATTTGTGTGTAGTGGTAAGCAAATACCTAAGGCATGGTTAAACGTTGGTAATGTATTGAAAGAAATACATGTTTTCTCTTTCATCAAATAAAAAAAGAAATGTTAACACTTTTTTCCTCTTCCCATCCTTGAAATCTTTTTAGAGTACTTTTTTATCAATAGAAGCAAGTAATTTCAAGAGCTTAACTATACAATTTCATTTTTGTGTTGGAATTAGGTATATGTTGAAGAATAACACAGCTGGAAAATTTCACGACATGACAAATCAAGGCTGCAGCGCATTATAAATGTACTAGTCATCAAATCAGCTTTCATGACTTTATCTGCTTTCACTTTAGAGCGTTTGTAACAAAAATCATTTGTCAGAGTAAAAGTATCGATTCCTTACTTCATAGGTCATATGGCTTAAAAGATAAATTCTTAATGGTACATAAATTCCTGTACATCCCACTGCTTTCAAAAGCTCACGTTGGTTAAATAAGAGCAAGATACAGGGAGGACTCCTCACTGAGGAGTGCGTGTATGTGTCATCCACAATTACATATATAGTCAAAAAACAAGTACCGACATTATCTTTGCCACATTCTTTGTCTTCACCTTCAAAGGAACTGACTAATTGCAAAAAGGGAAGAACTAATCTGTTCGTCTACACAACTGAATGACAAGCTTTAAACCAACTATTGAAATTGTCATATGGCTACCTTCTTTATTCTATTTTTATTGTGTAGTGCTCACATGTTCTTAGAGGTCGTACATATTTTCTCTTTTCCCGATAGTCGTCGGGATTTCTACTGATAAGCAGTTAAGCACCATCAGTGGTGCTTTTATACCATTCTCGGTATAACGTAAGGCTTGTGCATATATAGATTTATTTTTTCAAACAAGAATGGTTTGATGATTATGCATGTTGTAATGAAGAAAAATCTACTTTTAATGTACATGTAATTCTTGCGTAAACATGTTTTTGCTTGGTAGTCGCTGTTCCTGCTGTATCGAATGAAACATGAAATTGCTATGTTAGTTTTTGTCAAATAGTTTTGTAAAATGAAGTAACTTTTGGTTTGGCGATGGTGAAAAATGTGTATTTATTATTTATTTACAAAAATAACTGACAAAGATGCTTTGATTTTACATAACACCTTTCACCATTATGTGAAAATAAAAGAAATCGTAACTATACTCTTGCCTCTAAAAGAAATGTTCCAGACTCTCTGCGTGTTCTTTTCGGTAAATAATTATAGACTCACAATTATGTCAGTTTACAGCCTTCAAAATTCGCTTTCACAACATTTAGCGTACTCACAAAATGTGATCATCACGATTATCATCTGAAGATTGAAAACATAGCAGATATCAAGGCAAAGAATATGCCTTTCTAAATCATTGGGAAAGATTTTTCGGTCAGTTTGTGCAAGCACAATTGATTAAATTAGACACAGCGAATGAAACGAGTAAGTATACTCAGCGACCTGATTTATGTCATTGATTAAATAGTCGCACAGAGACAGACAATTTCTGTGCGTTCAAATTGCAACAACATGGACGACATAATTATTGCGTTTTTCCAAGCAGAACTAACAATAGTCAATGTTCATCTATGTCAACGAATTAGCTTACATTTACATCTTTGTATCGTCATCAGACAAAGGCCTTAACCTTTCTTTGAAAGGAAAGGAAATCCGGATTAGAAAGCGATGAAAATAAATGAGGAAGAAAATGGGACACATGTAAATGTGCGTATGTATGTAAGCAAGAAGTGTACACGCATCTCAAGTTATCCCACTACGACTCTTCCTGTAGTACAGAATATTTCCATTTCATTAAGTGTTCTATTTTCCGTGGCATCTTTTGTATATGTATCTTTACGCACTACGCACTATTCAAGCTTTTTTTCAAAGGAAAATACCAGCATCAGATCATATCAGTAGAAATAGCTGTTTAATTATCGTGATTAGAGAAGCAAGTCTCTTTGTATAAAATAATACCATTTGTAAAACTCATTTATTTTACTATTTTGTATTATAAACAAGCACAATAAATATCTCATTACTATAGCCGATGCTAATGAGAATACATCATTTATCATTTTGAGCACACGGAAATACCAACAGTAGGCAACCAGAAAATAGGAATTTCATCTACCCATATTAAGCGAACGTCAGAAAGCAAAAGTTCCATAAAGAATTCTGTTTTTAAGTTGCTATATGCATTAGAATATATATATACCTAGTCATATGTGTAGTTAGTAAACTAAAGCTCTGAAACTGATCGGAAACGATGCGTTGAGAAGATAAGCATCATGCAAAACTTGCAAAAGCATACATCATGTAATTTAATTTCATGCAAAACTTCAAAAACGTAGACTTGTCACTTGTCTCATTCTCTTACAAAAAAATTTTTCTCCTTCTTTCTGCTGCCTACTTTCTTGTTATCTTGTATCCCACACGCACTCTACTTTTACATATTTACACACGTGTGCATGACAAGTTGTTCTATATATACACCTTTTTCAACTTAACTAAAACATCACAAGATTCACAACAGCGTAAAATAACATAATAATAATAATAACATTTCCTGCGACTATAAAACCTACACAAGTGTATATAATGCTTACAAAGGTTGATTTACTAAAAAAATATATAAAACGTGTACAAATTTATTACACTACACTCCTTCACTACTTTCACTACAATAGGATACTTTGCAACTTTCATTGCAGTTCCTGTTTCAAACTTTGACTTTTTCGGATAATTCTTACAGAGAAAACTAGTTTCACACTTTTCAACAGTTTATGCTACATACCAAAACTGAAACCACAAGAAAGAAAGGGAAGAAAGCTTGAGGCATTTTTTAAGAATGTGTTCTGCAAGTGATTTCACTGCTGACTGGTTACAGATAAGGATTTTGAAGTAAAGTAACTTTATTTATTTTTCTGAAAAGTTGACGTAAACTTCATACAATCCGTTAGTTTTTTTTCCGGGTGCATAGCAGATAAGTATTTTATACATCAGATACAAAGTAAAACCAAACTACCTATGTAGCATATCGGACAGCAAAAACATGCGCCATATTTAATCTAAACTGGCATAAACTTGGCCTTTAGCAATATTATTGAAATGAAAATACGTATAAATAATATGCGTATCTAATCTCTTTACTTACTGTATGAACAAAAGTTTATAATATTTCAAACGTATGTAACATATCTAGAGCTGCTGTATCTACGTACGTCAAATATGTAAGATTATTATAGTATAATATACTATATTTTTACTACGCCAACTCAATTTATGGTATTAAAAGGTGTCTAAACAAGAAGTGGACTCAACTGGACGAGAGAAGAATGTCTTATAATACGCACGCACTTTTCCACTTGAAACATGATGTCATAATTCTCTTTTCTCTCCATAGGATCCTTTTCTAGGTCAAGGCAATAAACACACTACTTTGTCCTTTGGTGACCACAAAATCTTAAAAGCCCTCCGGTATTTTCTACTGACACTCAAACATATCCCCACCGCTATAAAGTAACTTTTGGAAAACAAAATTCTAAGAAAAGAAGAACGCAAATACGCACTTCGGGTTAGCATATTGTATAGTGTGCGTCATTAGCTCTTGATGGCTTGGGTTAACTACACATTAGTAAAAAAGAAGAAGTAGGTAGTCAAATTTAAAATACAAGCAGCTTGAGTTAGCACTTCAAGCACCAGATGCAAGAAAGTATCTTTACTACTTTACGCGTCTCTGGCAATATTCTCTTTTAAAGGAAGCTAAAACCAGAGAGTAGAATTATGACACAAAAGAAAATAAGATTTTTATGAAACATCAGTTTCCTTTTTAATCATTTTTTAAATCAACATTACACAGATTTGTAAAAATATTTATGGAAAAAACATGGTCGGCATATTGGCTGCTGCAGTTACATCCGTTCAATTCACTGACACAAAAGAAAAGTAATAAAAATGGCGTAGGTACGTATGTATTTATGTATGTATACACCATCATAATTTAGTAAACAATGGAAAACGCATGTTATTGGCATCTGGTGGGGATACTGGTACTCCTGCGTGTAAAACAGACCGAGACGTGAGAAGTTCAATGTACGTTAGAAATGCTTCCAAAGTTTGTAGATAGATACTCGAAAGTGGTGTCGACAAAAGGAGTAATATAGTAATATATGTAATAGCAATAATAATAATTTAAGAGCGTATAGAGTGCGCGTGGAATGGACGGGGGAGGATGACGCGATGATGATGGGATGTTGAGAAACTGACTAGTTTTCCTAATTCCAACAAACAGGGCATTTGTGTACGTTTTGTATCAACACGCTGCTAGTCACTTTGAGTAGCCAACATCAATTTTTTTTCTGCTCCATTCAAGCACTTAACAAACCATAAAATGAAGCATATGATAAAAGGGATATAACGTGTGTGTGTGTGGGGTGAAGGAGCTGAGTCGTGTTGCCAAATACACAATTGGATTAGATAGATTTTACGCAAGAGTAAACAGAATATACCGTAAAAGCTGAAATGAACGCAGCTGCGTTTATTATGCAGCATCGAAAATTTACCCTGTAAACGCAGCTGCGTTTATTCCAGAGCTGCTTTCATTTAAGGGCTGCGTTTAGTTGCCAGATTATAGAAACTTTCCGTTAAAACTTTACTATTTTGAAAAGAATAGCTAATAAATAAGACGGAAATAAACAAATACAGTCAGAACATACACGAAACGAAACAAATAGCAGCAGTGCACTTCAACTGTGTCTCTTTTTTGCCACCCAAACAAGCTAGATTCATGGGATTGTGTTATTCCAAAACTGCGTTCGTTTCAGGGCTGCGTTCATTAAAGAGCTGCGTTTATTAGTCAACGATCAGCAAATATACCATAAACGCAGCTGCGTTTATTTCAGAGCTGCGTCGGTTAAAGGGACTGCGTTTATTTCAGCTTTTACGGTAGTTGCCTTACGGTATGTCCGTGTGTTTGATGGTCTGTAAGTGTCTATCAGATTGATTAATTTCAAGAAAAAAATCGGCCAATTGCAACAAATAAAACCAGTTTAATATATTTTAAATTTTTAAAACTCAAAATGTGCCAATTAGACAGATAATATTAATCACATCAAGTCACACGCATCAAAACCAGAAAAAAGTAAGTGTTATAAACTACATAATCGTAAAGCAGAAGGATTGATATTGTCAATATACCACAATGCTATTTTAATTTATTAAATTATTAAATTAGTAAATTTATTTTAAAGTTTACTTTAGTGCAGTGATCTGTATGTTCATTGAACATTAGCCTTTGTTAAAGTTTCAGCATCGTTTATCACTACGAAATAAAATCTGTCTTCAAAGTTGATTTAATAACTTTTTTGGTATATAGAAAATATTTTCATACAAAATGGAATTCCATGTTTTCGTGAAAATATAAAAAATAAATGAATTATAATGGTATTTAAATCATCAAAACACCAAATTTTAATCGCTTTTTATTTTATCATTAATATCTTCTCTGTAAATACAACTAACTGATGAAATGACAAATGGTTTTGTTGCATTTACATACGCATAATTACGACAATAATAGGCAGATATGATATGACAATATGAAAATGATGAATATTCTTCTTAAGTCACGACAACAAAAAGCGCATAATAGATGAATAAAATTGAATTTATTTTTGTGACAGACATGTATACATAGTTAAGTGGTTTTATAGCTATTCAAGAGCTAGATCTTATCAATCGCTTATCTAAAACTTATCGATTACTTATAGATGACATGGAGCATGCGAAATTGCAAGGTCTTAAATCACTGATCGTTATAAGCATATTGTTTCCATTTATTACGTAACAAAATCTGCTGATTTCTGCAGCATTGAAAATTCTCAACAGAAACTGTTGCAGCATATTGAATTTACAAGGTTCGTCTGATTTTGATGATTTTATTAGTACTCCATTTTTTAATATCCTACTACTAATGGGTTTATTTTTAACTGAAAACAATTGAAGCCAAAATGATAACGAATGACGGATTAACATAATGATCGGTAAAAACAGAATGAATGAAAACTCAGTCCCAGTAACAGTCTTACATTTTAATTGCCTTGTGAAGGGTACATAGGTAAGTTGTAGTAAATTCAATTGAATCAGAACAAACTACATTCGTAAAGAAGAAAGTCATATTTACCGTCAGACCTCAAGTTGGGTAGGTATGTTTTGCAAACTAACACTTATTTAATTGTCTTAGTCATGATTTTGAGTCACTTATTGAAATAGAGAAAAAAAAATATGTTATGCTATGCCAGCAACTTCGTAATAAAGTAATATTCAAATTATTATTTTTAGCTCCATCACTCATCACTCTTTCCTATCGTGTTCAGTTTCATCTTCATTAGCGGCCAACTGACAAGTCCTGAAGGTGATTATTACAGTTTTAGTTTATCTTCATTTGATCATATAGTTTAAGTTGTTTCTTTAGCATAAGTTTCTTTAGCATACGTTCCTTTCGTCTACTTTCCTTAAAAAAGGCACGTTGCTCCAGAGGATAGAATAAATTAGCCATGGTGCACCGCGTCCTTTTGTTAGCGGGTACACTATTCAGCTGCCAACAATTTAATTTACAAAAAATATTTGCTGAATTGCATTAAGAAAAGTCTGACAAATCTGAAATCTGATGTCTAGTTGATTTTAAACATTTTATATGGACACAAATTCGAACCTCTACAATGTTTGTCATAAGCCCAGGGTAGCTACACTCACAACGATGAGTCCTTTGTGGCTCCAAAGAAAAATCTTCCCACTCTGCAGTTTCCTTCTCAGAGCACTCATCATTAAAACACTTGAACCAATAGTGTCGCCCGAACTGCATCTTGGGTTTCCCATTAGGCAATACTCTACATGTGCAAATGTCACAATCCTGAGGAATAGTAAAGTTTTCCTCCACATCATGGATAGAATACCAGAGATTCTCACACTTGCACTTGTATTCGTCCAACTTGAGCCGCTGAAAAATATTATAAGTGAGCAAAAATTTGGATGATAATTGTTCCACTTTGTGTAAAATGGGCAATTGACAATTTACATGTAAAAATATATTTAAATTTAAACTTACTTCATCTTTCACACCAACCAGCTTACAGGGATTATCACAAGTCTCACAGTCGATTCCACCCTTATCATCTACTCGTTCCCAATCAAAGGCAAGTCCCCAGGTTTTGTTGCAACTCCTGTTCGAGCACTTGAATGAAGCATATCCCTGGATGAATGGCCATAAACCGACTTCTGGCTTTTTACGAATTATTACTCCGTTGGATGAACTACTACCGTCGGCGGCAATATTGTCACTACTCTTCTTCTTCTCAGCCTGTTCTGACATCTTTTCACTCGCACTACTAACGTGATTTTTCCCCCTAAAAAGAAACCCGCTACAACCAAATAATAGTGAATGACTCAATTAGTGTTTCACCTAACGACTAATTATTTTTCATCCACTTTTTATTCCAAATTACTTAAATAAATAATTTTTTCGACGATATTTAAACAACTAATGTATAGTAATTTCAATTTTAACTCATGTACCCAACCGTACGTAAGTTGATCTAGTGAGAGATCGAAGTCGAAACCGTCGTGACATCTACTTACAATTAGTAGTGTGGCGGGATGACTTGCAACTAGTGACAAAATTAATTTGATTTCTTTACAAACCTGTAAGTTTCAGAGCCGCTTAGAAACTACAGATAAAACAGGACGATGGACGATAACCAAGGTGAAGTTGTTTGTTGCTTGCGGTGCGTTGTTAGTGTGTGTGTGTGGCAGTGGCAACTCTCAGAATCAACTTATTCGATTCTCCGCATAACAATTTGACAAGTTACAAAACAAAGCACAGAGAGCTACTGTAACTACAAGTACAAAGAATTGGGTTATTGAAATACGAATCATACGTCCTGGAACAAGTGCCTTACTTTGACAATCCCGTTGCAGGACAATCCTGCTTTACACCGGGACTATCAATATAGGCATGCATTATTGTCTGTCTTTTGGTGCTTGACGATAACTTCGCTGGCTGTTCATCTGTTCGCTATCATGATCATAACTATCAACCTACAAAGGTTATACAATACAAATACCTAGGTTATAAAGCTCAAACATCTTTTTCCGTGATACAATCGCTTAATACTCAATATTGAACATAATACAAGAAAATATAAATGCATACAGTGTAATATGTGGGTTTTATTGAGTTCAAAGTCAAAATTGTAGCAAGCAGTCATGTTTTAGAGTTTTAACAAAAAACTACAATAGAAAAACTTTGACTTTGAAATTTGTAACGGTCTGCCAGAATATTTCGAAATTTTGTACAAAGATTCTAGGATCCTTAAGCATCCAACGGAACAATACTGGATTTCAAATTATATTTTTACCGGCCTAAAAAGCTTAAAAATAAAAACATTTATCATCAGTCATTAAGAATTTTATTTGACAAAATTGCTATGCTCTTGGCTTATTGACCAACTTGGATTGACAATGTAGCTCAAGTATAAGGCTTTACAATGTTAATCGTAATAATTTGCTTTCAAATTGTTTTTGTACTCAACATTGTAACAAATATTCCATACACATAATTCGACAAACTAATAACAGTCAAAGCTTGTCTGCTGGCACAAATGGTAATTGGGTCGAATTTGGATGGTGAAATCAGAAGATTGTCCAAGTCATAAAATCTGCTGACACCCTTATTTATGACCTAATTCTGAATATGATTCTAATTTGTGGTTCCCATATTCATTATCCATTGTAAACATATTAGTATTTGATATTTGAATTGTTTGATATCCAGAATGGAGTCGTTCACTGTATGCAGTAATAATTTATTTACATGCAATGATACTTCACGCTGAATTTTTCGTTTAACTGTTATGCATTGCAACGAAAAAAGTTTGTAATGTTAGTTAGTAGTACTAACTTAGTACTGTTGCCGAAACGGTATTCAACATTTAAACCACTAAATTAACGTGCTGTATGAATGTTCCCCATGATGCGATTTATTTTTAAAAGTTTAAAGGAAATGCAGCACTACTGCACAACTGCATTTCATTTTACGTGATAAAAGTGAGGCATGAGAACAAGGGTGAAACGTAACAATAATTTGGTAAAATCTGGAATGCAGTTGAATGGGTACATGTTCAAGGCTTTTGTTGTTGCTTTGCTTGTATTGTATCATCGCATGTGTGTCATCTATTTTTGGACTCAACAAGACTACTGTGTCCTTACTGAGCGATGAGATGATCTATAATCTTTCAGTTTGTAATTTTCCACTGACATTTTCACGGATATAATAGTCAATAATGTTTATACACAGAATTCCACGGAAAGATGACCTATGCCAGTTAGGTGTGCGCATTTCATCCACAACAGGGACTGGGAGACACAGAAAAGGCTTAAAATGGATTAGTAGCACAACTTGTTGAGCTTGTTTCAGTCTATAAATTTTTCTGCTGCCAGATAAAACCATGACAAAATTGTATGGTCAGTAGCAATAATGTAGTGCCTGGCCCCTTGTAGATTTTCTCTGTCATATTAAACAAATATAACTGCATAAGTCCTCACAAAATTCTTTGAATATGACCGTTCTGCAGCCTGACCGAAGTAAATAAAAATGACACAAGTTTGTTCTGGATTTAGTGTTAACTGACGCCGGTATTCTCAACTCTGTGCACAAGTGGAAAGTATGCAATAAATGAGTGCAGTTGTCGGCCTTTACATAGTATGTATGCTTATGTAGGTTTATTGTCAGTATAACATTACTAAATAGAAAGTTTACATTTTTGTTCATTTACCAAATAACATTTGAGATCCCCAACAAATGGGATTTCAACCTACCAACAAAGTCTACAGGTAGCAACGTAGGTGTTACTGAATTTTTTTTTACAATGAAGCTTGACATTCAATAGGGCTTAATAAAGAATATATAATATTTAAAGAACTGCCATGTATCCCAATTTATTATAATTTTGCTATTCACTTACTCTACATGTTGTTCAGCGTATAGCATTTCATAATCAATTTCGCATGAGTAGCATCAGCTTTAAACTCTTCTCAATTTCAAATTGAACAACAATCAGAGCTGTCATTCGTCCATAATAATTAACCGAACCAAACCGAATTCTAATATCTTTACCGGCTCTTAGAATTTTTCTACGAATTTTTACTAGTTTCTTTTCCACACAGCGATTCCCTTTACTAAACCCGTTTCTGTTAGAATTGTACCAGCTTGTTTGCTGCTTTCCCCACAGATTCCGTGCTTTCCTACTGTTACACATTGCTCTACCAGGGAACGTATAGCCCGCAGCAAAGAACACGTAAACCTCACAAAGAATAGTAGCAAACATCCACATTTGCAGTTGTGGAATCACATTTCTAGTAACCGGATTTAGAACCACGGCAGTGGTGATCACTGTCCACATCATCAGAACCATCATGATCCCAATTGCGTAGTCGTTTTTGAAGCATTCATTCACGATGCTCGTTAGAATTTCCAGTCTTCTGTAAAGAATGTACGACTTTTCAAAACTACTGCCACTTTTCGTTTTTCTGTGAATTGTAAAGAAAAAATGCAAACTTAAATTTAAAGAAGATTAAAGGATAATTTCATTACATTTAAAAAATTCTACCTAAGCAAAGCGTTTGATCCTATAAAAATTGCTCCGTACGACACAAACATGCCGCAAAATCCCACCACACAGGAGAGACCTACAACCCAGGTCAAGTTCCACCATTCATATAACCGTAATATCAGCTCGCACATTATATCCACCATGGAACCTCCTTTGAACAGAAAGATTTGACTTGCTCCAAACACCAGAGAACAAGTCATTGTAACTATTGGACACTGCAACAGAATGACTTTCATCATCATACCCTTGTTTATCTCACCCAGTCCCAGTTGCATGGAGTCGTAATGATTCAGCAAATCAATTAAAGCTGCAAGCTGCTTAGATTTTTGGCACAAATGCACCAAAGCAACAAAACACGTTGAGAATACATACAAGTCAAAAATAAATTTCGCGATGAGTTTTCCTTTACTTTCTAATATTTTTGCAGTTTTCATTCCGCTTAGATCACTATACAATTTCACCAAATACAAAATGCAGTGCATGGTCGCCGCTATTTTGAAACGAAATTTGTTATCGGAAGGTATAATATTTCCTGTTTTGGAAATTTTTAAAGGAGTGCACTGCCCACCAATAGTACCTGCCATTATAATGTTAAATTTGCACAAATCTGCATACGTAACCTTTGCCACTTTGGAGTCCAGAATGCTGTAGTAACCTCTCATATTGCTAAGAGACATTTTCCAAGATGTGCAGAAACGTTTGAAGTAATGCGTAAAGTGTTTACAGTTCACAGCCTGTTGAAGGTCCATTTATTACCACTCTAAAATTGTACGTGTATTGATTCCCCATAAAATTAAAGTGGTGTAGACGCTGCATGACAACTTTGGTTAAAGGCCTTTCACTCGGGTGGGCTTTCATCCATTATAAATTTTATATACAAGACAGAATCTTCAATATTTTGCTTTTCTCTGTGTATCCTTCTGCGTGTTTCAACATGTGAACAATTAGCTGTGTAATCCACGTTGTCATTCTGGTTCAGTTGCTTTGCTGTTATAAATATTCCTCCGAATTAGATTCGAATTTTTTTTACAAAAAATGTAGATGGTTTAAAACGGTTGACGATGGTTTGTCAACCATCATCAAAACAACATTTGAGTTAATATGCCATTCAACGTAAAATGCCATCTAAGTTTTTTATGAGCTAGATTTCATGCATATTTTACATTGGATTTGCTAGACGTGTGGTAAAGGAAAAATAGGATAACACATGCAAGCTCCGCGTGGCTAGCAAATGTGCACTATGAATAGTGACGATGTTGTATGAAATGTCAAAAAGGTTTTTTTTAGATATCGGTGTAGACGAAAAGATATAATCAACTGGTGTATATTTTTTTGTGCTACAACGTGTACATAGTCTGTTGGCATTGTAACTGAAATATTATATCATTTAAACAGATTCGAGCAAATCAGACTTTTGCGTTGTTTTGTTTTGTAGAATATACTGCCATAATTGACTACACGGCAATTAAATAGTAATTGAAATATATTCTACATCAGAATTCTGTTTGTTTGCAGGAACAAAGGCTGAACTTGAACATGAAAAGGGTTTAGCGAAACGATAGCTCATAGGTTTTACAAAAGAAGGCGGGTTAGGAAATTCTGAGCATCCGTTCTACGTTGAAGTTATTTCTTAAATTGGGTTTTAAGTGGAAAATTAATACAAGATGACTGCTAATTAAATTTGGTTAAAAAAATAAATGGCTTGGTTTAGGTTAGTTTGAAGTTAAATTAAAATTTGCAACTATATTTAAAATTGCTGTGCCTTCGCTACTTTTCTACATACATCAAATGTAAATCAAACGCAAGGACGAAACTTTCACATTGTCTACTCCAAAACAATAATCGAAAATATGCTTGATAACGCTTGACATGCAAATTACAAATTATTTTTAGAGCATTTTTATATAATTACACTAAACGTACCCATAAAATTTCATCACGTGGATAAACGACCGTTACGTAAATATTATGCAGAACTCACACACACAGCCATGCTGCCAGTTATGGTATTTTTGTAGCCTTTGTCTTTTTTTAAATGTCGAAAAGTTTTTATGCTTATATTGTATACGTACATACATTTATATCTAATTATATAAAATGTCTAATGTTCTCTTAGTCACCCAACCTGAAGTCATATTAACAATTCGTTGGATTTTTGGGAAATTCTGATACTACTTTTCATAAACTATGCTAATTATAGAGTTCAAATAATCCAGCCTCGCGCCTCGGTAGATTAGAAAATTGGTAGCACCAATGCTTTATCTGATTTATTAGCAATCAAGGATAGGTTCACAAAAGAGAAATCGTAGCAAATTTAGTTACGACTTTTAACAAAATTAAGATGTGATGTGAGTCAAAACTTTACTCTAAAAATATACTTTGTACGTTTTAAATATTAGAAAGGCAAGTTATAAAACCTTGTAACTTAAAGACTAGTGATATTAAAGAAATCTCTGTAATACAAGGATAATAGAGATACTTAAGAAACTGGCAATGTTCATGGTAGATGAACCTTTGTCGGATGGTTCGTCGGTTGGTTTGTCGGTTGGTTGATCGGTCGGTTGATTGGTTGGTTGATTGGTTGGTTGATCGGTTGGTTGGTCGGTTGGACCTTCATTATCACAAAAAGTCAAACCCGAACCGACACATGAAGCATAAGCCATTACATGAGGAATGTACGACTGTTGTTGCACTCCGGTGAGCAAATGAGAAAACGGACCTTTTTATAAATATATTTTGTAACAATTCATTTTCTATCATAAAGTTTCATTATATTTCATTATACTTAAATTAATTGAAAAACGTACCCTTTGCAAAAATAAGTACATCTTCACCACCATGTGTTTCGCTCCCTAAAAATGTATTAAATGTTTTTAAAATAAATTAATGCGACAATGATTTGATTTGATTTACCTAATTTAACGAGTGGAGTCTGTCTGTATGTTAGGTCGTGAATTGTGTCTCCGTCCTCGCTAATGTTATGTCTGGCTCCATTTTCGAAACTTTTCCATCCTGGTCCGTTCGCATAATTCAAAGTGGTCCATGGTAGTTTATCATCTTCTCCATTTCCTAATTAATATACAATTAAATAATTAATTAATGAATTTATATTGGTTATTATTAATTATGTACCTGCAATTCCAGTAATTGGGGCTCCCCTGTCTGGATATCCCGCAAAACTGCAAATTAATCATTAACTAATTTTGGATAAATCTTTTTACAAATTAATTACTCATTAATTATTTAATCCCACCTGAAGGCATGAGAGTGGTCTGCTGTTACAACAATTAAAGTTTCTGTATCTTCAGTCATATCATCACCTTTCTTAATTGCTCTGTCAAACTCAACAGCCTCCCAGAGTGCGCGGAGTCCGTAATTTTCATGATGCGCGTGATCTATTAATATTTTTTTACATTTAAAAAATGGACCACTTACTTAAGACAAAGTTTGGCCAGTCAAAAACACAAGACTTACCGATACGACCACCTAGAATAAAACAAGATTGTATTAATAAAAGTTTCAATAAAATAGAGTGAGTGTGTATCCCCAAGTCAAATATCATACCTTCCACAAATAAGAAAAATCCATTAGGATTTTTACTCAAAATCTGAATAGCTTTTTCGGTCATGTCTGTAAGTGTTGGTTGATCACTTGATGCCTGTTCGTTGTAATATTCAATATGATCGGATGCAAATAGACCTAATACACTGTCTGTAGTCTGAGGGTCAAGGGCATTTAAATGGGTTGCTGTTTCTATATAGCTGGCGTTTACATTGTTGGCTCCATTATCAGTTTTTTGCTGCTTCCAAATCTCAGTGAGATCCTTCCCATCCTCCCTCGAAACAAACTTTGCACGACCACCTATCGTAACATAGGGGCACCATGAGACATTAAGTTTTTCATCGTGCCTGCAAAATTCTTTAAGAAATAATAATATGTGATCTCACCTCTCAAAAATGACATCAATGTTTTTTCCAGGCTCCATGAGGATAAGCTGTTCAGCAATGTCATCACAAATTTCGGCATCTTCTCCTCTACTTGTCACGTCTGAATCCGATTCCCAGTCCCTTTGTAAAAATATTAAGACAAAACGATTAGCAATGTTAAAACCCATATCAAGCGGTGAAGTTTTAATGTAAAAATTTGAAACCTGTTTGCTATATGAGCGTAGGTGCCGGAAGGACTAGCATGCGTGATACGTGTTGTGGTCACTACCCCGGTCGATTTTCCAGCGGCCCATTAGTTGACGAAAAAAAAGAATTCAAAATTCCTTACCGATATCAAATATAAGAACGGACAGAATGCCAAAATTTTAATACCTGAGCCCATGCTAAAATAGATGATACATGGTTATTCTTATCCAGTTGTGCAGTGCAATCCCCTCGCTTTACCGCAGCTGTAACCCCAGCAGTACCTTCATTTGCTTTGACACCGCATAGATAAGCAGTTGCTGAGCAAGCAGAGTCCGCTACAAATAAAAATGTCAAGATTTACTTATGAGCAATTCTGCATAATCTAACGCTAATGCTTGTTGTGCAATTGCCACTTGCACAATATTTTTAACTGCACTTACCAACTTGGTTGTCAGTGCAAAATGTCTGAAAGTTCATTTGGAATTTTAAAACGATAAAGTTTTACAGCAAGTACTTAATATAATAGTTATGGTAGTTTTATTTAAGTTACTTTTGATGTTCCTATAATTGGGAAGGTGTCCATATGGAGTACCGCCTCTTCTCCAAAGGTTACATTGTCTACTTTTTGACCTTTCAGAATACGCGCTGCAGTAACCGTACTTACCCCAAAACCATCTCCAAGAAACATTATGACATTTTTTGCCTGTTTAACAATTCGTTCCTGTTTTAGCTTTTCAGCTAATGCACCCTGCGCTGCTACCCTCCAAAATTCGGAAGCTGCAAAAAAGCATTTTTAATTGTGAAATTCAATTATTGATAAAGACTTAAGTAGCGCACGTGTAACTCTTTGTATTTTTTCATTTTTGACAAGCTTAAATAATTAGGTATATACGGTTAGATTGCAATCCACATCGCCCGTAGCTAAGTATAATGGTTATCTTATCTAATTTGTTTATTTAAGATCCTGTGTTCGTTACAATTATCGAATCAGTTACGGTATTTAACCCATTGTAGTTGAAGAAATATTCACGGATTGATATACCAGTTTTAATTTATATATAAATTTCTGACATTTTTGTTCACTTTACTGTTGTAGCATATCCGATTTGACTGATTAAATAATTTAAATTATTTGTAAACTCATCGGGATCACTAGACTGCCTTGAAAAATTTAGTTAATAATGTTGCAAAAACTGTGGCTTTTATCATAAACTCACATTCGTATTCCGGTTCATCTCCTTCAGCTTGCATTTTGGTGCGAGTTTTACTTCTATCAGGATGCATGTAAGAATCTAGGACACGATAGAAAGAAGCAGTTTTATAAAAAAAATATTTAATTACTTCTTAATTGTTGAAAACTGTAATAAATAATCAAAAGGAAAAGAAAGTTTTACCGTCAGGGAAAGCCTGAGCAACAACAGCGCAAAGCGCTAACAAAAATGCAATTTTCTGGTACATTGTCGGGGAAATATGAGATCTTGGGAACTTTATTCAGTATGTGTATACCTAGTTTAGAACTTTAATTATTTCCACTTGCACTTTTCGCCGGGTGTATGGTGACTAGACGGTTTCAGAAAAATTGCCCAACCTTTTCATCAAGACAGGGCACTCCAGTTCCTTCCCCTTACTCATTAAACGCATATGCCACAAAACTTTTACATCAGTATTACCCGATGATAAGGAAAAATCATTGATAAATCAAAATACGTGAAATTAAAAAAGCCTCGGACCATGTTAAGTTTTATCATACAACTTATTGTATGTTTATACTAGCTAACCAGGAATACTATCAAAACTTTGATAGTGCTACCTACATAAATATAAGTGGGATAAAGATGAAGTGTATCTCAAAATGATTAAAATGTTGAATGTGTCGTGATTGTTGATTTAACAAATCACCTATGTCAAGGTAAAATGCTTTATGTTCAACCATGCTTTAAAAGACTGGCATTTC
>JAHZMT010000686.1:0-11776 GCA_027743785.1 Sinhomidia bicolor | reverse complement strand
AAAAAGATTATAAACAATTCCGCAACCTAACCATACATACATACCTATGTTAAAAGTCATTCATGACCAGCATTAGACTTCGATTGGGGCGTAGTTATATAATCTTGACTTACTGCACCCTTCCATATTTGAAATAAACGTCATCATATTCCGATCCGAATTTATATATCCCACACAAAAATGTCACAATATTCACCAACGTATGTTTTTTGTATAAGGTCATTGTTTGGCAACCAAAGAGCAAATTTATTGTTGTGAACAGATTAAATTCACTCGTACGAGGGGGAGGAGCAGACTCGTTTTTTTTGGAAAAAGAGAACGACTTCAAAGAAAGGGAGTAAAACCACTAATAATAGATTACATTCCAGTTTTATCTACATACCACTTATCCAAGTTGTTAAATGGTATACAGTTTTTTTCTATGCGCCAAATGGCCTTGCAGTTTGCCCACTCAAAGTAGTAACTTTATGCATTTCTCTGCTAACTTTTTGTTACTCTACATGTTAAAGCATCAGTTTATTGTATACGGCAGCTTGCTTACAGCCCTTTTCCTCCTACTCGTATTCATAAAAAGTGCTACTTTTCATTTTAATGATAGAGAAAGGAAAAAAAAACTTTCACTGAATGTACATATGAACGGAAAGCAGAATGTCGGATGATATTAGTGCATAGTGTGTCACCGTTCACTCTACGAGGTGACGTACAAGGACAAAAAAAGTTCTTATAAGTTTTTTTTTCTCTCGACAAGTTTGAGAATCATCCTCTTTTTTATAAAGACAATTTCCCAATAATCATGAGTGGTTATCTATACAGTAGTATAACTATTTTATTATAGCATAGAGATATAAATTTTTAAGTGCTTTTTACTAATATGTATTAAAAAATATATTTTTTTTTTGTTTTCTGTAGAAAAAAGTGACAAGCTGTTACCTATATTGGAGATTACTTGTGGTCGTCCTCCTCATTGTACTTTTTGTTCTTGGGGCTGTCATATTGAAACCTTACGTTATTGAAATAGCTATCCTGGGAACGGTAGTGTGTCTCTACAAAATTTACTGCTTTTGGGTGGTAAAAGTATTTGTATCGAGGATAGGCACCGAGGCTGCGGATAATCTGGACAGTTTGCCAACAGTATGTGGAGAAAATGAAGAATTTACCAAACTATAAGATACCACATATTATTTTAAATATTTTCTTTTTATTACTATTATTATTCTACGTGCTTTACCTAAATTAGCAATTTCTCTTTCCCTTTCATCCCATTGCCATCCATTTACAATATGCAACACCTTTACTATCCACACAATACAAGTCGTAAATTTTACATAATATGATGATAAAAGAACAATGGACTACTTCTTGTCTCTCTCGCTCTGCAATGGGGATTGTGAGACACTGCAGAAGTTTTAGGAGTATCACATCGCAGGAAGCAGGAGCATAGCAGCTATAGCAAGCAGAAGCAGCCAAGAAACTCATCACATCACATCAACGCTGAAAAAAGCCCCACGACATAATATATATTATATGAAATAAAGTTGAGTGATGGTTTCTCACTTGAGTAGACACAACACAACACAAGGAAAAAAATGCACATATATACGAGCTATTTTTCCTTGTTCCCTCGTCCTCCTTTTCCTATTCACTTATGTTCCAAAATGATGGCTAAGGTTCCTCCTACTCAACAACGGAACAAGAAAAAAAACTAGTGCTGTTTTTTGTGGTATTATTTGTTATTTGTTGCTCAAAATAGCAAAAAAGGGAAGGAACAATGCAAACATATTACTGTTATCAAAATTGCCTATTGGCAGTTTTCCTTTTTTGCAACCATTCTTTATCCAATTTAGACTATGCATTGTTGTCCGAGCAAGCGAGATTTTTCTTTGTGTTTTTGTTAAGACTGTGACTCAAGATAATGCTCGTATGTATGTATATAAAGAGTAGGACGAAACTGTTGATTAATAATAGTGTTGGATGTTTTAGGAACGGAACTATTTTCATGTTTGTGGATAGTGTAGATTTTTTTGAATGATTTTTTGTTTCGTACTGTTAATGCAATACATATTATACAAACTCCATGGGCTTCCGTTTTGCGCATAAGTAAAAAATTCAGATGGGAAGAAGAGAGAGAAAGAGAGGAAAAGGAGAGTAAAGTCAAAAGTACTGTGTGTATGTATGTGACATGCTGAAGTGAAAGCAGAGAAAAATGACTAAAAGACAAAATATGTAGAGGCGATGAAAAGAACTATTATTATGCTCGATACTCCTTTTGTGCTACTACTGAGCGAGCAAAACCAAAAGAGAGCTGAAAAGTTGCTTTTATTGCAAGTAACAAAGTCACTGCACCACAAAGCGTGTATGAGCAGAGTACACAAAAGAGGAAGATGCTTAAAATACAAAAGGAATATTATATTATACACTTTACAATTTATATATGTAAGTATTATTATATAGTTCTCATATAGATTGAAAAAGTATCAAAAAAAGAAACGTACCAACTATTACTGCTCCGGATAATTTTTGTGCAAGAAGAAACTCATGGCTCACTTAAACCGCATTAAAAGGGGCTAATGACGTTAAAAGAAAGTACAGCCATGTTACCTTCAACAAGAAAAGCTAAAACTGCAAAAACTTTGCACACAATTTAGTCGATAATTTGCTGAAGAGGGCAGGTTGTTGGCTGGACTTGACTTACAAGGAGTGAAAATATGAATATGCTCAACACATTAAACCACGAGAAAATTTTGTCCATGGTCTTTATTTAGTGAAAGTGACTATTAAGGGAATTATCTTAAGAAAGTTGTAAAACCCATTTAATCTCATTCTTCATTTTTTCGTGCATATATTCACACGTCATAATTCTCATGCGAAATTGTTTTAATTTTAAAAAAAATGTTCATAAAATGAAAGGTATGAATTTTTTAAAAAATAACATGGTATGGACGGCATTATATTAAATGACTAGTTGTAGTATTATCAACATGGTTATGCTGCATAAAAGAGAAATAGGTAGGTATGTACTAGATTAGTGAAGCACGATGAAGGACAACTTGACAATGGCCGTACAAGGCAAGATCTTTGTATACTCAAGTGTAGTTCTTCTTTTTTTGTCAGTCATTTTGCTTTACAAGGAACTTGTGAATTGCACTCTCATTTTATGAAATTAGTAATGGGAGGTAATAAAGTAGCGCCATAAATTAATTTGTAATTGAAACATATTATGCATGGATGACTGTGAACGTTTTAGCGGTAAAATTACTTTCTCCAAAAGGATATAATATGAGAGCTTTCAATAGGAAAAATGGGTATAGGTGCAAGTAGATTAGGTATATTACTTTATAAATATCCAATATGCAAAATCCTCAAGTCCTTATAAATTGGATTCTACTAACTCAAATGGTTAACCACAATATTTTTTTAAACTAAACAAAAACTAACTCTTTTCAATCATTCTCATTCTCGTCCATTACAATAAAGCCTATGCATGCCAATGTCAAGACATTTATAATTGTAATCTTGTATCTTATTGTATGACTGACTATATGTGCAATTACCAGACTAACAAACAAGTTTCTACATGTTTATTTAGCACTATTAACATAGGGCAGTGTTTCCATTAAATTGTTATGATGTTTGAGTGTGAAAACTTTTCTGGTTGAATGATTTTTCGTATACATGAATGGGTAGGTGAATTTGCGGATATGGTCAAAGTTATGTTGACATTAAGGATTAAACACGAAACATCAATTAGCTCCACAGTTGTTTCTGAACAGTACAGTACAAGGAACAATAATTGTGTGAACTTTGGTATTTTAAATGTACCAAAGTAGTACTATATAATATAATTACCTACAAATGTATGTGAATGAAGAGTGTGTGGAAATATGTACCTGATCTGTTACGACTAACATTCAGTATGAAAATGACTGCTGAAATTATTTTACTCATGTTACTGTACTTGGTATTGTTATCGTATAGAGAATAATTACTAGCATATAAATCTGTACACTAATTGGCAATTCTTCCGGTCGTGCATATCAGTCTTATCAGAACTGTTCTGAAACTTGAATTCGGTCACACAATGTAGGATTCATTGGAATCGGAAATCTGCCTTTTCCTTTTGATTAAAACATCAAAAAATTTCTTACCAACTCAATACATAAACCTATCTCTACCAAATTTTGAGTGTTTGCCTATAGAATGTATACTGTTATACTTTACTCAAAAAAACCATTCGGTCTGGTTCGACTGAGTCATCTAGGGACAGGGCAAAGAAATTAATTACAATTTTGCAAAAAAAAATTAGTAGTTACATGATAAAAGATGTACTTTACCCTCTCATTATTAAACTAAAACTACTAATAATTCTGAAATAATAATACTCTCATTTGTACCGACTTTCACACAAAGTATAGCTTTTGAATCCATTTTACTTTTAGAGTAGAAAAACATTTATTTTATTATTATTACTACATAGTAGTAGATACTTATAATTATACATTTTACTATCTGCGTTTTACTTCGATTGTTAACAACAACGTATATGGTATTTTCATTGATTTTGTATTTTGGTATGTAGGTAATTATCATCTTTCTAGATATAAATGTATTTGTCCACACTAACATATTAAGAAATACTTTCATAAACAACCAGGAACCATTACCAAAAGGAGCTGAAAAAAAATAAAATGGGAGAATTGAGCTATTAAATTTTGAATGCCCTTTGACTGTGCACTTTTCAAAAAAAAGTTTTTGAAACATAAAACAACCAAATTAAAAGACAAAATTGAATGTGACTAAGAAAGCCTAAAAAAAGTAACTATAATTTTATGTGGATAAATGATATCTTCACTTTTGTGTTCACATACTAACCAATTTTTACTAAACGGATTTGTTAAGTGTTATACTGTATGTTTGAATAAGTATGTATATTGTAATTCTGAAGTTGTATATAGAAAGGTTGTAAATATTGATACGTATTCGGTTATTCTTAAGAAAAGACTATTGGGATGTTACTTTCCTGAGGATTCATTTCATCTCTCTGCACACTTGTCCGATACGGCACTACTTGTAATTTTCAAGGAATCGTTACACATTTTTCTCTTACTGAGCCCTGACTTGTAGCTAGATTCATTGAGTTGGGACTTTAGCTTCGGTGCAAACATATTTCACAGAGAATAATGCATAGAAATGCTCGCTGGAATTTCTCTTCAAGAATATATGTTTGGAATGAGGAATGAAATGACGTGCAAAGAATTTTCAATTTATACTGACTTTTTGTTATAATTATACGTATAAATGCTTATCTTGTCTTGGCAAGAAAGCATTGGAATTGATATTCTTATGAAATTCCATATTTTATTCAAAACTGTTCAAAATACCTACTCAAACTTCCTTATGAATGAATTATTTATATGGGAAAATTACATTGCATAATATGTCAAGTCAACCTTTTCTTCCGATAATTCTTCTCAAAGATGGGAAGAAAGTTATTCTAATACTTAATGATGTTCTTTACACGCTATTATACCTATGTATAGTATACATACCTAAGATGTATGTACATATTGACTATTAGTTTTATTTACATCTCATCTCTCTTTTACCCCTGCAGTAATAAAGCTCTCTTCCTAAAATCAAAGCAACCTTGTGATAAATCTTAGATCAATTTGAGAAATATTGTAAAATCAATATCCGTATTTTGATATCATCTAAAATTGTGCATTCTCTTTATAATATTTACCTATAGCCTGTACAAAATTGTACTGTACATTACCTTCTACAACCCTTTCGCCTATAAACTTTCCAGAGCCTCTGCTTTTACAATTAAAAATGTATTTTTACCATTATTTTATTAAGTATTTTAAGTATTTGTATCAATGTTAAAGTTGTGAGACATTGCTAAGGTGAAGGAAAAAGTACTATTTTGTGTATGAAAATTATACTCTGAATATTTTGTTGACGATCACATTGTATCAAATTATTTTACCTCATAAACTTGTCAGTTTGGTTGTAATTAATTAATTGCTATTGGAAAATGCGTTGTCATTTCTGCGTAAAGTCTAATAATGGTCGGATACACTTCAGTGAAAATAAATACCTAAAATTATAATGTACATATTTACCAAAATTATTTCTTCATGTACCACCAATTGTTTTTTTTTGGCAAAAGGTCTTCACATGCTTTTTGAGGAATGTGCTATTTGTCATTACTGCATCCTTGAAAAAGTTTGCAGTAAAAATTAAAGGCGATTTTTGGATCCATGTGTGCGTAATCATAACCATGAAATAAAATAACATTTTGTCACAATGCGCATAGTCAATATTTATATAGGTTTCAAAGATCTGATGCGACGTTTTTATGAATGGGTCTGACGTATATGTCGTTGACGTGTCATTTTTTTCAATAACTTGTCACTTTGAATTTTGTGAATAGTTAAAGCTGGCGTATGTTCGGGTAAGACTTTGATAAATACAATGAAAATTGAAACTTACACTGGATTACTGGAACTGAATATTTTTTTACTTCATGTACAGTCTGTTGAAAAGCATTTTTTTTTAAAATGCTAGAACGCAATGTCTACGTAATATTATTAGAAATATCACCAAATAACGAAAAATGGCAGTTTAAATGATTGGGGAAAAACTAAAAATATTTATTTGGGTACAATATAAAAGGTTATATGCAGTCGGAAGTAACTTTGGTGGACTAGTATAAAAACCCCGGGTTGCTGTTAAACAGGTAAATATTCTGATAGTTCTCGTTGGAGTGAAGTAAAGTTATTGAAGTTACGGGTGAAGAACTAAGAAACAAAATGAAATTTCAGGTAAGGTGTTCATCAATTTTCTAGCTAATATAATTTCAATTAATGTCACTTTTTAAATTTGAACGAAAGAACGTTATGCCATAATTTATAATTAATTCAATTTATATTTTTAACGAAATTTGTAGGCAGCGATCCCAATTGTCGCTCATCATATTGGCAGCGTTGTCAACAAAAATATACTGTGCAACAGACAAAGTTTCAGATGAAATTCCAAATTTGGCGTTACAAAATGGACATGATACAGCTATTTCACCCAGTTCTAAATCATTGTCTCAGCCTTTAACTGATCTTGAAACAGGAGAATCCGTTAGGTTTTTTGGAGTAGGTGGTAGACATGGACATTCATCATCATCATCACTTTTCCCGTCCACATCGCGTTTTCCCCTTTATTTATCCTTATCAGCAGTACAATTATGGAAACAGAAGAGGAAATTACAGACGGAAAAGTTATTTTGTGCTTTTTGGATAAACAGTTACAAGATTAACTATGATAAATAATTAAATATATTTTAATGCCACTTATCAAAGTTTGCATTTTTAATATTTCAGTATTGACTTTATTTTATAACTTTGCTAAATCGAATACGAAATTTTAACAAAAATTAACCGTAACTGTATTAAATAGCCGAATCGAAATAAATATTCAACAGTTTGCACTGGTAACTCAAAATTTTCCAGTCTTTTGTTTGTGTGCATCATATTTAATTGCTTCCTTCGAGTATCGTTTTTTTACAAGTGTAGCACACGCTTCCAGCGTAATAAGATGGTTAGCATGTTTCGAAACTTTTAAACGGTCAGCTAATGCATTCACTCCAGTAATAAATTCAGCACTAGAAAAATCCATTTTATCCAGTGGATTAGCTGTGACAATCCTTGGCGCCTGCTTCTGTTCAGATTTCACAATTTCCGAGGACGCTTTTGAAAATTTCTCCACATTGTCACAATATTCATACCTAACTGCCATTCCTAGAAGAATATCTGAGATTTCTGCGTTTGTTCCACTATTTACCATTCCTCCCAATTCTAAATCTGTTAAGTATTTATTTAGTATTTCTCTCCAATTTGGACTGCTAATTTGACGGAGTTTCTCCCTTTCCTCAACTGCATAATGTCGAATCTTTTGATCTTCCAGCCAAACTATTAAATCTTTAAACTCAGACTCTTCATCTGGTTGGTAGCCATCAGCTGATGGGTACTCGAGAGCTTGTAACTTCCTCCTTAACATTTTCTAATTTAACTTTATTCAATGTACAATCACGACTGAATTTCAATCAAGTTGGTAAACAGATCCTTGTTGGAAATGCCAAGCTGAAAATAAAAAAGCACAAGTCCGTCAAACCCTTTTTAAATAATATTAATGTTTCAAAAATTGGATACAGCACGTAAAAAAAGCGACAATAGTTTGTTCTTTTATCTATATGGTATGAGCAAAAAACAATCATAAAAATCGTCTTACCACGTTATTAAGCTTAAAATGTTGCTGGATCCAAACTTTTTATTTATGCCAAAAATTATTGTTTTTATTCAAAATGCCTCCAGCGATTATTGGAAATTGTAACATTTTGTTTTGAGAAGCTGATTTGAAGCCGGAATGCGTTTGGAACTTGACGTGAGTGCATTTTGATGGGGCACTGTGAAAACACTTTGAAAACAGTCATGTACTAAATGTACTTTCTTGTCTTCGATCTCGTCGTGTATATTTTTGCTGATATTATGTACATACCTACATACATACATATATATTTTGCTCATTGTACATACATGTCCTACAGTCCTACACCCCCTTTAGTTCCACTGCCACTGCTCTGCTGCTGCTTTTCATACACTATATAAGCTATGACTGCTAGAGAATTCAGTTTACAAAATCCAATGTAAAATCTCCAGTTGTTGAGTTGGTTGCGTCTACAAGAAGGGCAAAAGTTGCTTTTTTGGTTGTTTTGTTAACAGAGATAGGCAATAGGTGCTCACACTAGGATGTTTTATATTATGCACTATTATAATGACTCATGACTCATGACTTTATGAAGGAAAAAGGAAACGCTTTAAATACACGGTAAACATTTTTGTTTTTCCATAATATGTATGTAGCAAACCTGTATATTAGTACAAAAAGATAGCACATGTAAAAAAGTACACAGTACGAAGACTGAAAGGAAATTTCTTCTTGCTTTTTCTCGCAATATCAAGTCAACTAGATTATGCACACATTAGTTCCAACTTTAGTTTAACAATACATACCTTTTCATCAGAGATATTAGTTATCTGGATCAGTATGCTCATTTTTAACCATGAATCATTTTGTTTAGATCTTAACAAAAAACTCTCTGCATATCAATAGTTGTTGTTATTGTTCAGTTGGTGGCAGTTGTAGTAATTGAACAATTTATGTGAATTTACTAATGTTATACGCTCTGATACACACAGAGTGCTAATGTAACAGTGCAAGAGAAAAAACTAATGAAAAAAAGATAAAACCCGAAAAGTTTTCATTTAAAAATTGAAGTCATTATGTCTAATCCGACAAACTACTTGAGGGGAAATCCTTGGCTGGGTTCTTTGTACGCTGTTTTCGGTGCAAATGGAGACAAAGAGCTTTGCGTGAAGATGACCAACATTGGCTTGATTTACACTCTGGTTGTGGGCTTGTATTCAGTTTTTAAACCGTCACCATACGGTCGTTATTCAAGTGTGATGTATGGTCCAACAATTAACGCAAAGCTGGGTTGGGTGGTTAGTCGTCTTACAACTTGAAATGTTTACTTTGAAACATGTGACATGTTAATTTACCAACGTTTTATTTTTGCAGGTGCAAGAATGCATGTCTTTCATAATTCCTGTGATTTTAGTACTAACAACCCCAGGAATTCAATTGAACAACTTTGCCAATATTGTTGTGTTGGGCTTGTTCATGCTTCATTATTTCCAAAGGTAAATTAATATGGCATTTGTGTAAAATATTTTAAGTCTTCATTTTAGTAGTAAACTGCATCTTCTCATTAACTTTTCTTTTTAACTAATTTCTTTTCAAAATAGGAGTTTTATTTACCCACTGACAATTTCAAGTAAAGCTAAACCAGCACCAGTCGCAGTTGTACTGGCAGCAATTATGTTCACAACTTATAATGGGTTTTTACAAGGTCACTATCTTGTAAATGTTGTTCCAGTGGAAGATTCGTTTTATCTTTTCACAGGTATGGGAATATAATGCAATCACCAATGTAATGCTTATAGTAATGAAACAGAAGATATGGTAGGTATCTATCATATCATTGGCATATCTCTTATTGAAACCAGTAGTACAAGTACTGGTCAAGGAGCATTTATAACAGGTTTAAATGCACTTCATTTTTAGGAACGGTTATATTCTTATCGGGAATGGCAATTAATGTGACGCACGATCAAATGTTGATTTCATTACGAAAGACTTCAGTCAAAGACGATTCCCTAGACTCGTCACGAAAAAATACTCAAAAATATAAAATTCCCCATGGAGGGCTCTTTGAATTCATTTCAGGAGCTAATTACTTTGGGGAAATCATAGAATGGATTGGACTTGCTGTGATTACCAGAGAATATCCACAGGTATTCAAAAAAGATCATTTAAAACTTAAGTAAACGTGATATACTAACCACAATACTGAAGGAGTATTTTCCTTATGAACTTTCAGATAATCTTTGCTACTTTTTCTGCTGTGTTCTTGGGAATTCGTGCTGTTCATCATCACAGGTTCTATAAAGAGACTTTTGGAACTGCCTATCCAAAAACACGGAAAGCAATTATACCTTTCATTTTTTGATTAATATTTTCATAACTTAAGTGCCTTATGTACGTTTTATTCATTTTTACTTTGAGAGTTCTTTTTTATGTAGGGAAAAAAATGTTACAAGTACAGAATCTAATAACACGATGTGAATTCTTATTTTATTTTTTGACAAAAACGATATTAAAGTTACAGGACAGTTACATAGTAGTAAATTATTTGTTACTCGAAACTGTTTTTAAAGTCATCATATCCTAATCTACGGCGAATTAGTACACTCATTACATATATTTATGAACAAACGTGGTAAAATCTTACATTACGTGAAGGTACGAAACATGATAATCGTATAATTATAACTATGCTAATTTATAATAGTACTCAATACTCAATAATATTAAATATTGTAAAATAAATAATAAGTATATTTGGAAGCTGGTATATAGACTTTAACAACATGACACTGACCAGAATGTTTTTTTTTTTCTACCACAATTTCACTTAATTGTTAAGTATTTGACTATTACAGAACGAAGATGATATTAATGTAAATGATATAACACACGGGTGCAGCGACACTCGACTCTGTTGCTGTATTTTTTACCCACACAGTATAATGATATATATATAAGATTAAAAACGAAGAATTTAAATACACGAGTCTTTTTGGAGCAGCTGAATGAGATTCACTTATTATATCTTTTTCTTTGGTAATATTATTAAGATCGAGAACAATCATTATTTGTAAATCGGAAACATATACTAAAACATTATTATGTGCAAAGATTTTTTAAGTTCAATAATGGATGAAACACATGCTGTACGTTTTAAATTCGCAGCAAGAAGGCGCTACAATATCATTTCGAAAAAGTATTAAAAACTATTAAAGATATGACAAGAGATTAACAGTTGAAATATATAAATTAATTAGATCTTAATGGTAAACCCTTCTGTCAAATTCATTAATTCTTCGGATCACTTTAGTATGGTTACATAATCAGTCAGTGGTGAATTTTCGCTTGTCACTACTTCTAAATGGTTAGACATAAGAGAATACTCTTTTATAAATTCTCGTAATAATATTATTGATCATTTTCACACATAAAAAAGCGAAATGCCTACTACATAAATAGGCAATATTCATAAGGATTGACAGATAATAACGCTTGGCTATTTGAATTAATAATTACA
>JAHZMT010000685.1:0-21191 GCA_027743785.1 Sinhomidia bicolor | reverse complement strand
TCTCTGATTCTGGCTTAAAGTTATTAAGTATTCTATACACAATATGTGCATGACTGCAAGAAAAAGTGTTGTTGTTGCTGCATGTGCAAAAAGCGCAACTACTTGTCTGTCAGTCGTTTCGCTTGTGTGAGTTGGCTAATATGAAGTGGAGTATTACAAACAGCTTCAGACACTTTTGCTTGTAAGCATTCTGACAATAGTGGTAAGGATGGAGGATGAATGACGTGAGAAAATTGAGATGAACATCTATAAGAAGATAAAAAAATATATATGTATATGCTGGTCTCTCTGGTGGTCACTGGCTCCTCTCATTTTTTTCCTCTTTCATCATCATCACCATCATCATCGCCATTCACTCATTCACTATGTCAATGTTAGCTTTATACTTGTTCGGAGGAGCAATAATGATAAGAAAAGTTTTTTTTCTGCTAATTGGTTGGGGAAAAGGAGAGATACTTGGGAAAAAATGAGTAAAACGTAATACACCATAAAGAAAATTCATTTATATGCGTGTGCTGTATTACACTTTTTTGCACTGGAATTGCGAATATGCCCTAAACCAATGTCAATGTCGTTGTCTTTGTCGCGGCTGCTGTCGTCATTCCACCCAGCCATAAATATCTAATAAAAAATCCATCCACATATTTATATTCCTTCCTACTTATGTATATATTATTTTTATTATATAAGCAAAAATAAGAATATGTTATGGCTTTATTAGCAGTTGGAGAGGATGTCATGTTCATGAGCAAAGCAGTCTGGATTTCCTTATCAGCTTTCCCATCCGGTCTTGTTGACTTTGCAAGGATGAGGATGTTGGTTAGTGATGGTGAATGAGACGCCTCTGTTTTTCCACACAGCTTTCTTCCACTTTAAAATAAATTTTATGGACTGTAAAAAAGGCGTTTCTATGAATGCAGGTGCGTTGCACCCGTCCCGTCACCCGTCGGTTGTTGTGCCTCTTTGCCTCACTCGCTCTCTCCTCACCTAGCAAAAAGCAAGGTCTACTGGAACAAACTGGAAAAATATAAATTTTCACCTGATAAAGTCATTCAAATTAATGTAGAATACATGATAGTAAAATGCAGCATTAGTGATACATATAAGATTGATAAATCAGAGAAGATGAAAACAAGTTTCGAGTTTTATTTTTTAATACATTTTTTTGTTATCTCCTCAATTCTCTTTTTAATATGCATTCCGAGAGAAAAAAATATAGCAAAACGTGAAATAGAAAGAGGTATAAAAATGTAAGAAAACTGGTGGTGCATTTTCATACATCTATTTTTATTATAAAATATCAGGATCTAATCACACTAGATTTGAATCTACCTGTACACCAACGATATTTTTCTTTTTCTTCTTTTGATGTTTTTTTCATAGTTCTTCTTTTAAAAAGACGGGTTTTTAGTTCTTATGGTTGGTTGGTTGCTCAAGCAAAAGACATGTGTTCTATCGAACCATGCATCCGTTCACACTTCTATTAAATGTATATCTTCTCATTTTAAGTATTCATTATGTATCTTCCTTCCTTCTCCTAATTCAATTCAACAATGATATAAATCGGTCTAGTGGTAAAAGTAATATATAATCCGACCAGAAATATTTTTTTATATATGAACCTCCACATATGCATATATGTCTGTCTGTATGTATGTATATATTTTTATTATTTTTCTCGTCTCCTCCTTGTATCTCGTTTGTAAAGTTTTTTTCTTAATTTTTGACGCTATAAAGAGACCAGTGTGCATTTGATGTTGTTAGCTGTTATTGTTATTAATGAAATGAGTGATGATGATGATGAGCACATCTGATTTCAGCAAATTGTGTTCTCTTGTTTGTATAGTTTTTCATTTCAACGAAAATGAAACAAAAAACCGACAGGCTGCAACTTCCACTTTATTATAACCATCGCCTCCACCACAGCACCGGAAGCGGTATACTTACTACTACGAATACTACTACCCCCACCAGTCTACGTACTAGTTGCTTACAAAACTTTACTTGAGTCATTCTCCTTCTTTTTTTAGAGAAAAATATGTACGTACGCGGATAACTGATTAAGAATCCAACAAACCTAACCAAAAATCCCATCCTTTACTACAGCTACTACTACTACTGCTGCTTATTATGCATCATGTGATAGATAGCATTTTTGTTAACTAATTCACTTGCTCTTGTACTTGAGTTTTTTTTTCTTGAGCAGCATCAGAAGCAAGTATCAAATCAAAAAGTATGCATGCATGCCTTGCTCTTAATAATGTATACATATATACTCACATATATATATAATATGTAAGTTTCTCCATATCTTTTGCTTTTTTATTCTTATAAAAGAAAGTAAAAAAATATGTACGCTTTTCGCTTCAACAAGTATCCACTCCACTCACAAGTCTTTCATTTCTTTCTGAGCAAAATTTTTTCATGGAACTTGTTCTTTTCTTTTGATAAAGCTCATTAATTGAATTGACTCACACACAACAACAAAACAACAACAACAGGCATAGTAATAAAGTATATATATATATATCAAAACCACAACAATTCATTATTATAATATTATACTATACTGCTTGCATCGTGCACACAGTGTGTGTGCATGCAGTCTATCTGCTGCTGATATTAAGGACGATGTTGTGGGAGTAGCTGCTACATGATCGAGTGAGTGAGTAAGAGTATGTAACATATTCATTAAATGGAGTAAGTTAAAGTATAATATTATGCCATTTCCCTTATTTATCCTGATGATGATGGTCACAGTCAGTCAGTCACTGGGCTGATTTAAATGGAGAAGTTGAGCTTCTTCCCCTTTCTCTTTTCTCTCGTTTCAGCTTGTACCATTTTCCGACCAACGTCTGAATTTTACTCTTTTTCGAGAGTCGAGCAGATGCAACCATAAAATGATAACGTGTTCATGGAAAATAGGATATGGTCAGTAGTTAGCCGCATATATTATAAGCAAGCAGGTTTTTCTCTCACACAACCATTCACTTTAATAAATTATTATATCAATCCCTTTTACTTTCAAACGTCTGCATGAACCTTGATTATCCATTCTTGTGAAAAAAACAATGCCCTCAAGATGACATAATGTATTGATGATGGGAAGTATAGCAGATGCAAGGTGGATGGGGTACTCGCCAATAATACCAGCCAACACACACCGGTTACAATAAAGGAACCGTAGCAAGTTGCCCCGATCCTCATCATATCTGATTATCATCAACATCATCAGTGCCCATTATTTTTCCGTATCTAATCTTAATGTACTTGTTGTACACCGGACCAGACTCTTTTTGTTGAAAGGGAAAAGCAGCTTTGCTTGCTACCTGTCTGCTGCCGATACCAGCAGACTTGAAACTTATTCGGATGGACTTTTTCTATCTTCACCGTAATCATCATGGTCAATGGAGAGACGAACAAGTAAACTGCGGAGGATGAAGATGCTGTTCCCCGTCGTCATCATCATCATCATCACATCAGCTCATCTCATCTACATTTAATGAGTTTGAGCAGGAAAAGAATGAAAAGGGTTTCTTTTTAATTTATGCCACCACTTGTTCTTATTCCACTTTATCCTACTATTTTAAAAAAGCCAACTACCACTACTACCACAACAATACGCTTTTTAGTCATACATATTCAAAGAAACAAAAAAACCAACTTGGATTCTAGACTAGTGGAGCATTACATTTATCATCAACGAACAAACAGAAAAAAAGCCTTTTTTTGCGGCTGCCTGCCATGTGTTGTGCACATTTACATTAAATATGGAGATTGTGAATGGATTGAATATATGTACAATAAACGCTTTGCATTGTAATATTATATATTCCTATGCTGCTACTAAACTTGGTATGTATATACCGGCGTTTTTCATTAGAAAGGGAGCACTTGTTGAAAACTAGTTCACCAACAAACACAACTTCCATCGTCATCATCATCATCACCATCATCAATGCTACATAGTTTCAATAGGACTTGATCATTGTAGTCAATTTGAACGCAGTCTACTGGCATCCAGTGAAAATTGCCATTATTTACGGAATCTACAATGGGAAGTAAAGTATGTATGTTTTGTTAAAATATATACTCATTTTTAACGCACATACAAATATGCTAATGTAATGATTTCTGCACGACAAGTGGCTCATCCATAAATCTCCTTTTTGTAGTCCCAGGTATCCTGACCTGATGCTCTGGAACAGAAAAAAATAGCTTGTTCCCGTCTCGTCAGTTTAATTGCTGCATCTATTCTTCTGCTGCGATGCTGCTGGTTTGTTGCTTCTTTTGGTGGTGGTGGCGGTGGTTGTGGTCATGCCGGGGCATTCTAAACTGGTTAAGGCAGAAAGAAGCAGATATTAAGTAGGTAGCTGATGATGAAATTGAGGAAAATTTTCGTTCCGACATGATAGTGGTGGTAGAGTGAGGAGGATGAGGATAAGGCTTGATTATGAGATGCTTGAACCTGAAACTGCTTACATGGACACAAACAGGCAGTTTCAGATAATAACGTGTAATGTAATCACTTGCGTATGTTTGAAGTACGTCGCATAAACGGATGGACATATTTGTACTTATGCAATGATCTTCTGTGTGCGAAGAGCGTGTGTGTGACTCAAGGAGGCACACAAAATATGTATTATTTTGAAGAAAAAAAGTTGTTACTCATCTCATCTACATAATAAAAAAAATGTTCAACTTTTTTGTACAAGCTGGCCAGATTGAGGTTTATATCCAGCAGGTTTCCCCTTACTCTTTTCTTCTCGCTAAACAGAAAATGTTGATGATCCCAGTGTTCCAGAGTTGATGAGCCAACTCAGACTCACACGATGTGACTAAAAATACGACATGTAAGTTTTATCACAGTGTTTTTTTTACAAAAGGTAGCTAGCTACTTTTCATCAGCAGCACACAACAACAAACGCTTAACACCAAGACAAAATCAAGCACGCACGGTAGGAGTACGTTGATGATACAAAGTAGAAAAAAGATGTTACCACGTATCAAAGAGATTTGTCCACATCATCACTATCACCATCAGCATTTTATTAAATGCAGAAAGACCCCATCATATCAAATCATTATGCTGATGATGGTATTGGATATTATTATTATTGGACTGCTGGGGATCATTGGATGATTAGTACAACAAAGCCTTTTTCATCATCTTGACTTGATATGTGTCGTGCCTTTAGCCAACAACGCATTGTATGTATGTACAAATCTATATTATACGTACATTATGGGTTTGGTTTTCATCCATCCATTTAATCCAAGCAATATGGGAACTAAATGGATGTTTCTTTTCAATATGGGAAAAAATAACTGAAACTGATATTACGTATATGATACGCGGAATTGCTCATCAAATCGTTATAATAATGCTGATGATACGATGTACAAGTGTTCCTAATGTGCACCATATGGTAATACAGCAGCTATTTTTTCCTGAATTATTCTTGTTGTTTTCATTTCATACAAATCATACATTTTTCTTGTGCAGAAAAATACGCACGTAGAAAATAAGATCAAATTTGTACCTCGTTTCTGACTATGACTATAAATTTCATCTGGAATGATAAGATGATTATTATCAAACATTGAAAAATAATGTACTTTCTTTGTTAGATGAGTTTGGTTATATAAAAAAATTGTGTGTTTATACAAGAGGTTTTTGTATTTTCTTCCAATTTTGATTTTTTCTTCATTCAAAACATACTGATTTACTATATTATTGATATACAAAAAAACAAAATGCGTGTTTGCTGTCTGTAGTCAATACCCTTGCCATTAAGTAGTTTCGTTACGATGTGTTTCTGTAAAAAATGCGATGTAAAAATTTGCATAAGTAGCCAATCTTGTCTTTCATACTGGAAAAATCTGTTTCTACATCTTGTTAGGTTCTTGATTCTCTCTGTGTTACTAGCCTCTTCACTCATCCATCTCCGTACATGATACGCCTTTGCTACTTGCTTACTTACAAGTCTGTTGCTGACTACTAAACTACAAAAGAGCTGTGTTTGAGATGAAATTGTGTTTTATCTTAAATCTTCACGCGAATGTTCATGGGGTCAAGGTCAGTAGAACATATTTGCATATGGACAAAAATGATGAGTGCGTGTTCATATATATATATATATTGTACATTGGTGATGATGATGAACCTGGTGGTGAGTTTAACGCTGTGAATAATAGGTAAGCTTACCAAAATAAACATAATTTAATTTAATATACGCCACATTATCATAATGAATGAAGGCTGACCAGGGACGACGAAGAAGAGAAAGGAACATTAACGAACTTTTCTGTCTGAAAAAATGAGACAAAACTCTTTTTTGGGTATATGTGGAAACCCACTACTATCTTGGATAACCTGCTCTCCGAACCTGAACGTGCAGACGTAAGCAGGTATACTTAGATTAGGTATGATATGACGATGGGATATATATGTATGAAGCAGCAAAAAAAATCCGGTCGTCGTAAACATAATTAATGTCATCCCGTACAATTCACATACTTTGTAACCAGCAAAGGTTGACTGATTATGATATGATTAACCCAAGTGATAAAGTTTTTTACATTGATATTATACACGTGTTTTTGAGTATGTATTCTATGCGCAGTACTTAATTGTAGCAATAACACGACTGCTACTTGGTGGTGCTTATTATGATGATCATGAGAAAGACTTGAGAAGACATGTCTATAACTTTAGTCTCTAAGTCAGTTGTCCTCTTTGGATATAAATTCCCATTGTTTCATACATCCAGTAAAAAGCTCAAACTGAATTTACTCCGTATTCGTATAGGTACAAACAAACAAAAAATATATAATATCTACATACCCATGTACATTTTTGCTATGTTCTTGAACAAGAAAACAGGAAAGCTTATAAAATATTTACTAGTTATCATCACTTTAACTGCGCGCCACCACCTGCACCTTCCCTGACCACCTTTATCTTCATCACTTCATCCTGTCTTTTTAAAACAGATAAATAAACAGATAACAGCTTTTTGGCCTGTTTGTACATATCAGCGGGAGCATCAGTTACAGCGAAAACGGTGGAAAGAGACAACCATCAATGAATATTATGACAAGGAATGGCGATGAAAATGAATGAAAAATGGCCACGTCAGCAGCAATTGCAGAGTTTCTGTACCAACCGCCGCCGCCACTGACACTACTACTGGAAAATTATTACAAAATCCTTAATGTGTGTGTTCAGCATATTTTTAGCAAGGAAGAAATCCAGACATATCAAATAAATGCGATATAATTCAATAAAACCAGATTTTTTCAGACAGACAAGGTAGATGGGTGAATGGGTATGGCGTGTATTACATTTTTCAAATAGGAGTACCTATAGTCCAATGTATACATTAAATCAAGGTTATCAAAGTGGTTGGCGACATAGTTGCATCCGTATAACTTTCTACTGTACTTGGCTTTATTTTATCAATTCATTTATTATGTATATAAGCTTTTATGTGTGTAGTAGCATTTTTGCACCATTAGTTTAAAGTCTTTGAAACATTATAATTATCAGACGCTAATATCAGTTGAATTAATACAGATATTGGATTTTTTTCAAAAACCTGTACCCTACTTATCAACAACTTTTTTTTACGAACTTTTCAACTTATTTTTGCTGAAACTGCACCATTTATATTCAGTCGTAATTTGATTTGATTTTTTAAACTGAGACTTTTTACCTCGTGCCATGTACGGTTGTGTATTTATTTATACATTCCATTCTGAAAAATTGGGAAGGTCACTTTTATTACTGTTCTTACCCATACTACTATATTCGAATAGTAGCTACAAGATTAAAGCTATAAAGTTGACACCAACAAAACTAATATCACAACGTACATGCGTGATGGCAATGTCAATTGGCAAATGAGATTTTGCAATCGTTATTATTATTATTATTATTTTCCCCTCCAATTTCGCTATACGCACCTATCCATCATTATTATCATATTTAAATATTTATAGTCAATCATATCACACATCAGACATCAAAAAGTACATACAACGTAATATAACATCGTTATTATTGTATTATATTGTGGTACCATTTTATCTTGTAAATTTTGTAAATCCCTAAATTATGCGACATTTTTATGGATTGGCTTGATAGCACACTTACCAAAAATAATCATAAACACGGATCAAAAATAAACAAGGAAAAGCTTGATACACAAATCTGTGAAGAGGGAAACATTAATTATGACAAATTACCTTTTTGTTGTTTGACACTTTAACCTACATATTATTTTTGTATTATTGTCTCGAAAGAGAAAGAGAGATGAGATGACTTTGAGATTAAACGATAGGTCAAATGGAGCGGACAATGAATAAAAAAATATACAAGCAGACAGATAGATATAGGCGCAATATATGTATATATATATTATATCACAATAACTCGAAACTGCGGAAAATACATCACGAATTTTACACGTAAATGCTAACAATAATAAAAATGAGAAGTTACATAATTTGCTTTGGCGTTTTTGCATATTTTTCAAGTTTTTCTTGGAAGACGAGCGTCTTTTCTTTGTCTTTTTTCTCAGGATTTAAGTAAATTGTATTTATGGTCAGAGGGAGACGACAACAAGCCACCGGATGATGACGATGAAGGGTATACGAGAAATAAGGTCAACTGAAGAAGAGCAATTACAGTGCCTAACAAGTTGGTTAGCTGCATGTATGGATCAGCGGTTAAAACCCCGTAGAGCCACCACTGGGAACACACCAGAAACATGGACAAAATCAGTGGGAATGGAAGTGAGTCCGTGGATTTAGTTCGGATCACATGTTTCTACAAGAAGAAGATTCATATCAGTATGGAAATATAATAATTATAAAAGCATGACGTCTGTACGATATCCGGTGGTTGAAGTTTGTTCTTTTTTGCCCCAAATGTGCTTACCAGCGCAATAAGAGGACTTCCACAGCAGACAAGTGTGATGAGGACACAGATGCGACCCAGATTCTCCAGTCCTTGGTGAGGATCTCCGTTCATAACTGAGAAACCCAATACAATGGTAAGGAAAATACCTGCCATTATTATTTGGCGAACAAATTCAGCCTGAAATACAAAGGCAAATAAAGTATGTAAATTGACACTAAAATTTTAATGGAAACATTTACGCAGTACAGCGAAACAATTGTGGGAAAATTGCAAGAAAACTCATTAAGATCATCTTACCTTCCGAGACACATATCGGATGAAAATGAGAACATAAATGGCATTGAGAAGCGTCCCGATCACGTTACAATATATTACCATGTTGTCATCTACCGGACAAAAAATTAAGTTCACATCATAAAAAAATATAGGCACATCAAAATTTGGTGGAATCCGTGTGGTTGCAATAAAAAAATGAGCATTCCGTTCCGTGAAGGGTATACAGTGCCGGTATAACGAAACTAGATTCCCCTTTCCGGAATGGAAGGTTTGTTGCAAAAGATTTTAAAAATCAGATTGCAGACCCTTTTTTATTGTCAGTCAGGCTTTTATATATGTGAAAGGTAGGTAGTAGTAGTAAGCTGCTTTTGAGATTGTACGATCAAAAAATTTTAGTTTTATAATGAATTTTTGTTACCTTTCATTTGCCCATAAGCAAGCCAAAGAACACAACCAACCACTCCCATTAGAAATGGGAACGGTGAAATATCTCCAGCCGTTCCCTGATTTTTCACCTTCTGTACTGTGAATCTTTTTTTTGAAAATGAAATAAAAATACAATTATAAAAAGTGATCATATTTAAAGCAAGTAAATTATATATTTGCACCCGTTAAAATGTTAGTATTTTTTAAAAACTTTTATAGTCAGTATGAAAAAAGAGTAAGTCAAGAAGGCACACTTTTACTTGACTAATTTTATATGCTTAACACCCCAACTAAATGGTGCTTTCAAACTATTTATACAATTACGTTAATATTGTGTGCCATGTTGTGCATTTGTTTTAACGGACATGCAAAATAATAAGATAAAACTGTTGTATAATTTGTGTGTGGTGTTGGTGAGGACGTACATTCCAGATAAAAACTGACCAATGGTAGTTACTGTCGCCGTTGCTCCAAGAAAATTTGTAAAGGCACCGGAGAACGCTGCGGCTTCTGCCATTTTTGTAACTTTTTCAGGCACGACTTGGTACTTCCGAACACTAAAAGAGCACACAAATTTTGGTGCTCTACAAGAGGTGACTCCTTCCTATTTGATTCATAGAGTAGAGAATTTCCTAGTAGTAGTATGTATATAAGGCACAAATGGTAAAGTTCTCAACGCTTTTCAGCAGTACTTTTTACTCCATCAGACCAATCTCGCTAATGACTATGACCAACGGTTCAATGTTCTCTGCACTGCAACTTGGTAAAGGTAAGCAGGTAAATAGGGTAGTATCCTTATCTTGAGTTGTCTGTAAATAATGAGAAGAAAGAAAAAGCAATTAATACATGCGTATTATTACTACTATTCACTTTTCTACCTATTCGAACAAGTTTGTTCAGTTGTCATTGTCAGAGATACTCAGTCTAAACTGCGTGTAGTGCGTTCTCAAATGACCCAACTTGTTCTTGCGCTGCTTGCTGCAATGTCCAGTTCCCTCAAGTTTGAAACTAGTTGTAGGGAGTTTGAAGCGAGTTTACAGTGGTTTTAGTCAGCTTTGAAAGTGACCACTAAACAACTACAACCAGAGAAATGATAGTATATTCTCTGACTACAACAATGCCAGCAACAACAACGATTAGAGAACAAGATGAGCTTGTATTCAGGCAACAATGTACAGGAAAAATTTAGTTGCGAACAAAATATTCCTACACAGTTACTGGTAGTGATGCTTGGCCTGATGCCCGATGTTCAGTTCATAATATAATATTCATTGCAACATGGCATTGTGCAAACAAACGCACATTGTTGTGCAATGTAAATATTAAAATTTTTGATAGTTATAACAAGCAAAATTGCAAGCATAGTCAACAGTACACGTTTTAATATTAATGTTGCAGGTTTCACTCTTCACTTTAAAAAAAGTCTAATCTTCTGCTCTCATAATAATGCTTCTCATCTTGGCTCATCCTATATAGTTTTCATGGCTAAAGAATAATACACAATTATGTTTTTATTATTATGCATACGTAAGGTTGCACGCATACTGTGCACATCATCTCATAAAATGTGTTTAACTTAACAAACTTAACAAACAAACTCCTCAACATCTTGCATTTATCATCTCTCATCATCACCATCAAACGCTTAATTGAGTTTACCTACAAGTTTGCAAGCTGCAAGGATGTGGTTTAAGATGTTCATTCACAAGGATGATTGAACAATAGATAACGTAGGCTCGTATTGGACTCCTTAAACTAAACTATAAATAAACTTCAGAACGACTACCACTCTGCAACAACAGCACATACCGTTATATTGGATTGCAAGCCTGACTTTGTTGTTCGTGTAACGTGTAACTATTCATGCATGAGAATAGACTACCTATAATAATGAATGACGTATATGGTAGATAAAGTTTTGTATACCAATAATTTAATCTCTTACCTTTTCAGTTAAGTTTAACGAAGATTTAACTGCCTATTTATCACTAATAGCTTCTAAACCTTCCTACTTTGCATGCGCTGATTGTAAAACTGTATAATTACTTTGCACACTTTTATTTTCAAAATTTACTTCCTCCACGTTGCAGTGTTTTACTCTAGGAGCAAAATGCGGTGTGAAAGCTAAATAAACCAAATCTATAATGCTCTTTAAATGGAACACAAAAAACATCTGCATCCTGTATTATCAATGTATGTATGTATCTGTTTTTTGTGGATATCTATGCCAAAAATGTGAACCATGTACACGCTTACTTACTTACACGCTGCGCTGCTGCAGTGGAGTGGATCATGGACCATGAATGTTTTGTCTGGCATTCATTTTCATATGGCATTGGCACTACAAAAACTTGGAAGCGCATTGACGTGCTTCATCTTTATGAAAAAAAGAATATGAAACTTCAATTTTTACACCGTTTTTAGACAAGAGTCTTTTAATGCTCTCTGTACTTTTTTGGCAACTGAGACTGGCAGATTATGTCAATGGGAATTACAGTAGATAATGTGTGAAAAACTCATATACAAGGAAGGAGGAATTGAACTGAAACTTTAGGACGAACAATTTTTAAAATTATAATATTAATTGAGTGGAGTAGCTGCAATCTGCAACTTGTAGACTCTGGAACAGTTATGAGGAAAATGATACTTGAAGATACTGTATAGATGAATTCAATTTGAAGATTACATGGGAAGTGTCGTGGCAGTGCTCTGATGATCATCAAGCAAGTGATTAAAAATATACTGAATCCTCTCATGCAGCTTTAACTTGGCTTTCAAAATAATTTATTTATTTATTATGTATTTTTATTTGTTCGTGATGCATGAACATGGAAATTTTCCAGACGCACATTTTTCTCTTTTTCATTTCATGATTTTTAGTTTATTTAATCTGATATTCAAAAGTAAAAGCTACTCCAGAAATGCGTGAGAATGGGTAAAACCATAACAGGTAGAAGAAAAATAAATAAATTTGTCATCGGAATGCATTCGTTAGATTAGATAACGAATTAATTTTATTGAAAAAAGGATACTTTGAGATAAATTCTGTCTGTACAATGCCTGCGCTTTATTTCAAATGTCTTTCTTAGTGGAGCCAACCCAAACTTTTGTTTACAGAGTGCTGTCGTCTTGTGTCAACTTAATGTTAATACATAATCTCATAAAAGGAATAGATAGTGTTTCTCGTTTTTGATAGATTATGTCACTGCCGTGCGTGGTATGCACTGTTATTGTTAACAATACACATGAGAACGGCATATATGGGTGGTATTTAATCTACAATAATTTCATAATTCAGTAGTTGTTTTTTAAAACATGGAAAACAAACGAATTGGTATAATTGAACTTATCAATATGTACGTATTTATTATTACACTTTGTATGTTGGCAGTTTAGCATCAATGGTTTCAAAATACAAATAGGTACATGTGACTTGCACTGTCCCTTTTGTTACACTCTTAACACAATTATATTTTACAGCCCAAACGTAACAATTTCTGCACAGGAATTTGAGTTTTATATATATAAGCTACTTTATCTCACTAAAATGTTTTATAGTCTTTGAACACTACAACACTAGTGTTTTTGAACCGAATGTACAATAAATGGCATCTCTCTGCTTGCCTCTTTCAAAATTAATCACATATTACACAATATCATTTTACATCCAACAAAAATAAAAGTTTTAAAATGTTTGTATTCGCCTTTAACATATTAAGTAGTATGTTTAACTAATTGTTATTAATTGCATTTGAAGTTTCAGATTTTTATTGCTATTATTGTTCTGCTACGTTCATACTTTGTCATATTATATTTTTTATTAGTTTACGTGTATACTACATATCAGTATTCTGTATACACACTGTTGGAGCAACTAAACTGTCAAGTCAAACTAACAATTCATCGTCAGTCTATCTACTTTCAATATTCTCATAAATCTATTTATAGTCATGTAACTTTGAACTAGAAGAACATACAGTTAAAATTGCAATCAATATTTCTGATAAAATGTATTGAGTCAACTACTAAGTTAAAAACTTTCGGAGCATCTCTAAACTAAACGTTAATAAAACTCTATGTATGTTCTGTGTATGTCACATTGTCAACGTTGAAATAAAATGTACTTTTAAAGCAGAGCACCTTTCTTCTGATTAAAATAGCCATTCTAGTATCTTAATTGCTAGGGATCTTTGTCACTGCGTCATGTATTGCAGCAGCAACGTAGTCAAGATTTGCATTCGTCAATCCACACATGTTAATACGCCCCGAGCGAAGCAAATAAATGTGGTACTGGCTTTTTAAGTACTCCACTTGTTCAGCTAAAATTAAAGGGGTGAAAAAAACTTTGAAAATCAAAAGTAACAAAGATGAATTATTTTCAATCTTTTTAAAATTTAACTTACGATTCAACCCGGTGTAGCTAAACATTCCAATTTGACTGACAATGTGATCCCACGTGCCAGGAGTGCCAAGTTGAACTAATCTAGACTTGAGTCCTTCCCTCATTGCAATAACGCGATCTGCCATAGTTTTAATACAGACTCTCCACTCAGCGTTCAATGCTTCAGAATTCAAAGCAGTAGAGACAACTCGAGCTCCATGGCTAGGTGGGTTGGAATACATTCCTCGGATAATCAGTGTAATTTGGCTAAGAGCATTAGCAAGCTTGTCCTTGTTGTTGGCAACAATGGTCAAGTTTCCAACTCGTTCGTTGTACAATCCAAAATTTTTGGCAAAGCTCTGGCAACAAAGCAGTTCAAATCCTTGTTGAACGAATGAGCGTACTGCAGCAGCGTCTCTGTCCAGATCACCACTAGCAAAGCCCTGATATGCAGAGTCAAAAAGAGGAAAAAGATTCTTTTCCCGGATGACTTGAGCAATTTGAGCCCACTGCTCGGCAGTTGGATCAACTCCAGTGGGATTATGTGCGCAAGCGTGGAGAATGATTACTGAGCGCTCAGGAGCGTTTCTCAAATCTTCCAACATGCCATTCAAATCTAAATTTCTATTTGTAGCATCCCAGTACCGATAGGATTGGTAGGTTTGAAACCCGGCGTTTATGAAGATCAACTTGTGGTTTTCTGTTTTTCAAAATTCGCATATGTAAATTATTACCTATGTGTACGCTGTACAGTAAAATAAAAATTAATTCATCAACGTAAATTTCACGTTACCCCAAGTAGGATCTGAGCTATAGACTGTGGTTCTTCCACAAATTCTTGCCAAAAACTCGGCAGCTACACGAAGGGCACCGGTCCCACTAAGAGTTTGCACTCCAACAGCTCGACCTTCCGCCAAAGGTGGAGAATCCTTCCCAAGGAGCATCTTAGTCGCTGCTTGGCTAAATGCTGCAAGCCCAAGGACTGGCAAATATTCCTTGTTTAGCGTCTCGTCGGCAGCCAACATTTGTTCGATTTTTCGAACAACTGGAAGGACCCATGGTTTGCTTTCCTCCGTTCTATACGCTTTTTAGTAGAATATAAGACACAAATTTTGAAACTGATACTTTTTATTTAAATAAGTGTACAGCGACATGTGCCACGTTATACCTCCAACTCCTAAATTAACTTTCTTTTCGAAAGTATCAACTGTGAAAGCTTGTGTAAGGGCAAAGACCTCAATTGGAGGACCAGCTTCAATTCCGTCACAGAAAGACATGGTTTCTAGAATTATTTGAAGGTTTTAAGAGAAAAAAAATGGAAGGATGGAACCGGTTGGCTTCACAGGTTGTCAAAAGAGTTACTGTGGAATAAAACAAAAAGTTCCGATATTCATGGGTGAAAATATTTGTAACAACTCTAGATTGTTTCATAAATTAAGAGGGCAAATGTCAAATGTTCGGCACTAGCAACAACATAAATGTCAAAAGACGATAAGCTCTGGATTTCAGTCCAGCAGAAACGTACCACTTGCCAGTGCATAAATATACCTCTTACTTAATACTTAATGTATCTGTAAAACTAAACATTCTCGACAATATATAGACTGCCACATCTGTCAAATATCTTTCCTAAATTGTTTACACCAAATGTTTCATTAATGCTATTAGTAGTACGTATGATGTATAGTATATTTGGTGACATGATAAAATTTTTCATACAGAGATAAGAACAACGCCGCCTCTATCTCTATCCAATCGTGAAAGCTAAATCATACTTTATTGGGAAACCATCATAAAATAGTCCACTGTTGGCTGTATGGAGTAAGTTTAGTAAACTATCTATAACCAACCTTTGACAAAGAGAACTGGAATTTTCCACAAACCTGAATTCTGTTTACACAGATATTAACTTTTTGAAGGTGTGTCACTTTTTAAAAATGAACATTTCGAAAGTTTTGTTTCATCAAATTTGTCACGGGTTTAAAAAAGGAAATTCACTGGGAGCAAATTTGCTTGCTTTCCGGTGTAGGTAATTTAGCAGTGATGTTTCCTATATCTCTAGTTATGCGAAAATATATTTCGATCAGTTTACACCTTGACCAGTACCCTTGTGTGTAACATTTGCATTGCAACTTAATAGTCTTTTTAATATGTCAAAAATGCCAACCTTCATATTGTAATTAAATCGGAATTTCGATTTAAAATCAAAATTAATGACAATCAAAATGGCAAGCTACTTGGAAAAAATTCCCCAATCTTGGAAACTATGCACTTATTTTTTGCTACAGTCAAATGATTTTTAGGTTGTAAAAATCACGTTTTTTTCTACACCAGTGCACTTACCTATTTGGTGATAGTGAATGAGTTCCAGGCGCAAGAGATATGTCTTCCTTTCCTTGTCTCACTACTCTGTATGAAGAAAAATATTTTATACATTTATCTGACCATGAACCATGAATGTGAAAGTTGTTGGAACTAAATGAGTCTTTAAATCTACAGAGATCACAAGGATTGATACAAGATTATCTTAATTTTTTCTTACGTACAACATGCAAGCTTAATGAACTCTCGGTTAGTACTGCTGGACTGAAAAGTGGTATGGAGGAATAAGTAGATCATATGATCTCACGCGTTGGTTCCTCACCAAATCTCACGTACACAAATTTCCAATCTCCATTCATTTGTATGTGCAGTCATTCCATAAGTTATGGACCATATAACTGCCTTTTACAAAGCCTCTTTTTGTATGTGCCTTTTCTTCCACATGCTCTATCTATAAAACATGTGCAAAAATGCATGTATGCTCATTCATAAACTTTGCTAGTCGGTAGAGTTCACATATTTCTTTAATTTATAAAAAATATAATATATGGTACAATATATTGTATACATACGCTCTATAATATTTTTACTAACACATGGGATGTAAAATTAATTTCATACTTTTCCTAGTTCCTTCCTAAATACTAAATACCACATGAGAACTATCATAGAGACAAGTTCTTTGTAAAACCAAACCGTAACGAAATGTACAACGAAGAGAAAAATGCTTTAAGCATCTAATAATAATGAGCAAGGACAAGTTGAGGTTAGCCGGTTATGATGTTTTCTATAGGTAAATGCATATAATTTGTAGTTGTATAATAAACAGGATAAGAAGAAGCATGCATAAATGTCTTCACTTTCCGTTTTTCTTTCCATTACATTGGTTGGAAGTAGGTAATAAACACTAATCATCAAAGTTGCATTCATTTACATTTCACAATTATTTTTTATTTCAAAATTTGTAAGCATAATGTGAGAAAAATGGAGAATTTGTAAATCAAGTTGTGTACATGTATGTATTTTAACGCTACAAGAAAATTATTTGAATACGTATGGTTGCTTTTTTTACTTCTTCCTGTACTTCTTACTTTATGTTAGTAGTAAATCATGAAATTACCGTTCTTTCTTATTTTCTCAATAATCTTGTCATTATCTCTCAATCACGCAACACAATGATCCTCAAAAGAGAAACATTTTTAGCAAAATATTTTTTCATTTCTTTCTCAATAAAACTTACTTTCTCGTTATTACTTAGTACTTACATACTATGTAGTTGGAGTTTCCAACTTGGAATGCAGCATAGGTATTAACAACAGACTAAAAATCTCTTGAATCAACTTGAATGTTAAAAAGTCAAGCATGCAAATGAAAAGCATAAAATATTAAAAACTTTTGGATCGGAATTTGGAATCATATTAAATTATTTAAGTTGACTAATTACATTATTGCAGTCTTGCATATTTTTTCATAATGAGTATAATAACGAGTGAACGACCACCTACGAATATTGTTGATGCAATAAATTGGAATTTGTAAAATTCGGAAGAAAGTACAGCTGCAGCAAAAACGCTTGACGATGGTGGCGGTGGTAAATGCAATAGTTAGCGCCTAATTAAATCGATAAAAATTTCTACATTCGCTTGCAACAATAGTTCGTTCACTCGCCGGTTGGATAGACGAATTAGGTTCTAATTGCATGCAATGCTCACAATAGTCACAATGCTATGCTGCTGCTTGCTGCTACCAAAAAATGTTCGTTTCTTTTTCAGAAAAGAGTTCTCTGTGTATACATGTATTTTGCATTGTAAGGGGAAAGCTGCGAATGAATCGCAAGAAAATAACCGCAGCGCGATACCTTGTTTTTCTCAAATGTGCAGGCAAGAAGACACACACAAAACACATTACTCACCCCCTCTCTATCTATCTCTCTGTCTCTCTCTCTTCTCGAAGCATCCCACTCACACAACCCATCCTTTTATGGACAAAGGAGTCCACTTTTCTCTCTCAAATTTTCAGTGAATTACTTTGTAATTTAAAATAAATCAGCAATAAAAATCAGCGAGTTTATTGACAAGTATTAAGGTAAGGCGGTTAGTGATTAGCCAAATTTTAATAGTTGATGTACACATAAACTACTATTTATTTGTCGTTTTGACGGATAGGTGTGTGTGTTTTGTGAATTGATATTTGATAGTGTGATTATTTATTGAATGGATGGAAGAAAAAAATTATTGTATTGAATAATATTAAAATTTTGTTGATGCGTTGTTAATTTAGATGGCAATGCTTCCAGGCAGTATTGCTTTCGATGAGTTTGGGCGACCATTCATTATCATCAAGGACCAAGACAAGCAAAAGAGACTAACTGGAAATGAGGCTATTAAGGTGAGACAAAAGTTGATAACTGAAGTCTTGTGTATATTTTATACAGGTGAATAATATCTTTATGTTAAATGTTAACTTTATGTTTAAATGTGTTTGTATTTTTTATAGTCTCATATCTTGGCAGCCAAGTCTGTTGCGTCTACCTTGAGAAGTAGTCTTGGACCAAGGGGCCTGGATAAAATGATGATCTCAGCTGATGGAGATGTCACCATTACTAATGATGGCGCAACCATCCTCAAAATGATGGACGTTGATCATCAAATTGCAAAGTTGATGGTTGAACTGAGTCAAAGCCAGGATAATGAGATTGGAGATGGGACAACCGGCGTGGTTGTGCTTGCGGGGGCGCTCTTGGAACAAGCTGAAATTCTGCTTGATCGTGGAATCCATCCAATCCGTATTGCGGACGGGTTTGAAATGGCCGCCCAAAACTGTATGGACTATCTTGAGTCTGACCTTTCCCTTAAATTTCCTATTGAGCAGAAGGACATGCTCATCAAGGCTGCTGAGACCACACTCAGTTCGAAAATTGTGTCCAAGTGCAATCGTCAAATGGCTGAAATTGCTGTGGATGCCGTTTTGGCCGTAGCTGATCTGACAACGAGAGATGTTAACTTTGAACTAATCAAAGTTGAGGGTAAAACTGGTGGGAGAATTGAAGATACTATGCTGGTGAAAGGAGTTATCATTGATAAGGATTTCAGCCATTCTCAAATGCCTAAAGTAAGTAACAATTATATGTAATTTTGAATTAAATTTTTTTTGAGCGTAGAGGAATTTTCGATTGTGCTTTCACAGTAGCCAGTCGAATCAGAAGCTATGCAAAAGTAACAACATTCACATCAAAATTTTATTTTACTTAAACTTGCATTATGCGGTTTGATTTCAATATTTGAAGTGACACAAATACAAATTACATTATTTTTGGCTCTTTATTCTCATTAACTTTGCGTCATAAAATACATGATGGGTCACATTACACCCATTACATGTGAAGTAAGAAATAGTATACCTATTCATGGTTTTTTCTATCTTGTAATTTTTGACCGCTATGGAATGTAACAAAGTATGCTTGTTTACGAATACTTAACTCTTTAATAATTTTTTTCCTGTTTTACACCAACTCTAGCCTAATGTTGCTTTCGCAATTTTGTTTTTGTTCACATTCTTCAAAGAAATCACTGCATTTTTCTACGATTATGTTTTACCAAGTATGTAAGGTTTTACATGTTTGCAAATTATTATATAAATCATTAAACTTTCGTTGTAATAAAATAACGAGGAGATACCGAGTGCTTAATCAATAAACTTTCAACGTGTTAACACATTCACCCAACGACATGTCTTGAAACGTATCTTTTATTTCGTATCAATGTATCTATCGCGAGCCTTGGCCTTACTACAGATTAAAATAATTCAAAAGTTAAAAACCATAAGCATAAACATTTTGTAGAAATTGAATCATGCACACATTCAATATATTGTATGTTGAACGAGTATTAAAAATGATATATTTATTCACAGCAAATATTGTTCAATAGGAGATTACTTTTTATAAATTGAAAAACCTACGCTTTCACCAATTATAATGTTTCCAGTTGGACGTTTTTTTTTATCGTTATCCACAAGGAAGCTGTGCTCACGAAAAGTGTGTAATTATTAGAGATTTAAAAACTCCTTACTTCTCCAGCATTTTTTGAAGCTCGCCATTTTTGAATAGTTGCACTGTGTCAGAGCCGCCGCCAATACAATTTCCATTTACAAAAACCCGTGGAACAGTCCGAGCACCAGTCATATCCTGAAGAACATCTTGCACCAAATTGCCTTGAGGATGACTGTTCAGTTCTATTGCAGTGTATTTTACGCTGAGTTTATCAAAACACTGCAAATATTTTAAAGCACATTAAGCAGATGAATACCTCGTTTATATACATGCATGTTTGTACATTGCATTGTACAGTCATCATTGCTACTTGTTTCAACACGCTAATAACTATTAATCAAAGTACCTTTTTGGCGTCAGAGCAGTACGGGCAAGTGGTTTTTGAATATATAACCACTTTATTTTGATTGACCAAATCTTCAATCCCTTTTCTTACTTCCGCCATGTCTTCTGCACTGATCTCAGCAGTAGATGTAGATAAGAAGCCACCCATTTCAAAATATAATTCACTGATTTAAAATGTTCTATTAGAAACTTAGTCTTACCAAATCAGTTACTTTTTCTGCTTTCGGGGAGCAAACTACTGTTGTTGAGGAGCTGAAAGGAGAAAATTTGAGAATGTGTGTGACTCGTGGTGAGCCTTAAGTCATAATATACAGTACAGTACTGAGCATAGAAAATATAATATATTATGTTTTTGTCAATAGGTATGTGCACAAACGTTTAGAATGACACATTTATTTACTAGGTACACAGTGCTTACGTATGAGATTGTGAACTTGTGAACACGTATAATAATGCGCTCTAAC
>JAHZMT010000684.1:0-27538 GCA_027743785.1 Sinhomidia bicolor | reverse complement strand
GTTGATTTTTGTTTTTTTGAAATTGTGTCCTGTGGGGTTGGCGCTTTTTTGCTGCGGATTTTTTTTTGTTTTGGGAAAACTTGTTTTTTTTCACACACATGAATAGAAGCATAGAAAAAGTAGTTGCATCTCGCATAGTACAAGCGTGTGTGTGTATTTACTACACACTGTGTAGTGTTTATGGCTAATATAATGTATAGCAGGTATGATGTATGAGCAGTACACAAGTCGAAAAAGGAATCTAACATAAAGAGTCATCAAAATCCCCAGCGTATGCTATCATGGCGAATATTTCAACTTGCGCTACTATTTTGTAGCTTTTTAGTAGCTTTTTAGTAGCTGGTGTAAAAAGGAAACAAAATGAGAATAAGCTTTTGACCTGTAAAGTAAAAACAAAAAAGTTTTTCAAGAAAAGTGTTTAATTGATTCTCGTGGAATCAATTTGTGTTCAATTGACACAAAGTGGGCAAGCTAGCATTTGAAGGTACGTGTGTATGACCTGCGTGAATGTATAATTTTAATATACACTTTACACAACACATTAACACATTACTTTTTAATGCACTCGGCATTAAATAAAAAATGTATACTTGGCTTTTAATTGGCAACTTCCAAACATAGAAGCATTCACCATTACCAGCAGCACAATTAAAGTTTAAAGAAATACTTAAATAGCCTTGCTCGATCGCTGTTTCCTTTGAAGTATTTTGTACAGACAATTTACAAATATTCACAGAACAGACAAACCTTTATGACGTTAAAAGACGTAAGTTGGAATTGTTGGGAACCAAAGTACATATCAATGACAGTTTCTTGCTGGGTGTTTGTTGTTTTGTAGGATCGAATGATATTTTTGAATATTACCATTACCAGTAGTTGGTAGTGTTCTTACAGGATATAGATACTAACACAACAAGTACCTATTATTTATTGCTAACTAAAAACTAACATTAAAACCAATGTAGTGTTACATTATAATTTGAGGTAAAAGAATAGATAATAGGGGTAGCAGGAGTACATTGTGAAGTATTTGTGTCAATTTGTTTAGTCAACCTATAGGCAATGTAAGGATTAAACATTTTTATGGTTACTGATTATTTCAGGTTTCGACTTCAGAACTGAATACATGCATAGCCATGTAGCTGTCAATCGGTTGAGGTGAGCCTGTGTGGAACGAAAGGAGTCTGAACGCATTTTCTTGATACGCCCAAATGATTATTGCAATAGCTGATTTTTTGGTGAATCCGAGTACCTCATCTGATTGTCTTATATTTTTGATTTGTACATTGTGAAGAGAGGCATATTAGCTACCATAATCCATCCATTATCACCAGCCTTTACTTGCTAAATATTTAATTACTACTACGTATATATGGAACTGAAAAGAGTTTACTAAAGATATCTACTGAAATGTCGCAACCTCAAGTACCAGTTAGCCAGATGGGTCCTCCACATAACCCACAATCCAGTGGCTCAATGATGGGACCACCACAAATGCATCCACCTCAAGGTGGTCAGCATTATCCCCCCAATCCTCATATGAACGCACCATATCCCCCAAGTGGTGCTCCGGGCCAACAAGGTCATGGTCCTCCGAATCCTGGCATGTCACAGATTCCTCCACCACATCACCATTATCAGCAGCAACAGCAACCTATGTCGCCTCATCATCCATCTCAGCAACAACCGTCGCAGCAAGTTGGCCCTTCCTCACAACCACCTACTTCAGATGCTTCGATGCAGCAACGTCATGTAAGCCTGTCATTTTTATAAAACTACTACATAGTTTTATCAGTTTGTGACAACCGAACAATGTAATAATAATGATTGAAAAATGTGCAGATGCAGGGATATGGTCAAGGTCCACCACAACCCGGACTAGGTGGGGATCCCGGCAAACAGCAAAATTTTTCCCCTCCTCAGATTCATCAGCTGAAAGCTCAAATTATGGCATACAGATATCTGGCAAGAAATCAACAATTAGTTCCCGGTTTAGTTGCCGCTGTTCATGGAAGGAGAATGGAAGGGCCACCACAAGCAGGTGCTCCACCAGGTCAACCAATGCAGAGACCTCCTCATCCTGGAGGACCTGGCCCAGTTCCCCAGCAACCTCCTCGACCAAACCATATGCCTGTACCTGTTCCCCCACACGCTCCTCCGCAAGCACAAGGACCCCCTCCTCCTCAATCTGCACCAGTTCCACCACAACAAGTTAATGGTCCTAGTGTTGCTCCTACTCCTCCTGGTCCTGTACCTCAGGTACAACCGCCACCCCCACCTATTGTGCAACAGTCTCATGGGCAGCCCCCAGTTCCTACTCCAGGTCACGGTGGACCGCCTACACACCATTCGCACCCCCCACTACAACATGGACCACCAGGACATCCAGGACAACAACCTCATATTCCGCCTGGACCACCAACCCCTCATAACGTTGTCCCTCCTGCAATACAAGGAGTTCCTCCAAGTGCTGGGGCAGTTGTCCCGAGACCAGCAGAAGCAGCCCAAGCGCCAGTCCCTACAGTTCCTGGGCAAAAGCAATCTCGCGTCACCACGTTAGAAAAACCCAACGGTGTTGACCCATTAGTTGTTCTACAGGAAAGAGAAAACCGATTGTCGAACAAAATGATAGGCCGACTACAAGAACTCAGTGGGATACCATCCTCTCAAGAGCAGAGGAGAAAACAAAGAGAAGCCAAGAAGAATAAGGTGAGATATTACATTGTTGTCATATATCCTTCTGAACACGTATGTAATTAAGAACTATTTATTCCTATGTATTTATAGAAAAAGAAGAAGGTTGTTGAAAATCCTGAAGGAGCTGAGCAAATGAATGGAGCAACTGATGAAACTTCTCAAAGTGCTGAAGTTCGTGTTACCGTTATTGAGAAACAGACGGGTAAAATACTAAAAGGAGAAGAGGCCCCTACTGCAACAGAACTTGCTGCTTGGCTTGAAGCACATCCTGGTTGGGAAGCTAAGGAGGATGATGACGACGAAGATGAATCTGGAGATGAGGAGTCAGACGAAGGTGAAGAACAACCCGGCCCAAGTCAAGCTGCTGTCGCTGTTCCTCCGGTTAAACCTCCTGTTGTGGAACTAGAAGAAAAAGACCCTGAAGCCATTCCTGTTGAACAGGCAAAAGAAGTTATCAAGCAAGCCAAATCCAAAGTTGAGGATGATGAATACAAAAATCAATCCGGAGAACAAACTTACTATGGGTAATTTTTGATACAGACGCAGACGTTTGTGGAAAATGCAACATACATGAAATTTAATTTTTTCAAAATGAATTTTTATTACAGTATTGCGCATACCATTCGGGAGAGTGTTACTGAGCAAGCCGGCATTTTAATAAATGGAAAACTGAAGGAATATCAAGTTAGGGTTAGTATAAAGACTTTTATTGAACAGTAAAGAGTACATTAAATTCAGTCATTACAAAAAGACTTTTATATTTGCAGGGACTAGAATGGCTTGTTTCTTTGTACAATAACAATTTGAACGGAATCCTTGCTGACGAGATGGGTCTTGGAAAAACCATTCAAACAATTGGATTAGTAACATTTTTAATGGAAAAGAAACGAAACTTGGGACCATATCTGATCATTGTCCCGTTGTCGTAAGTTGAATTTTTATAGCACAAGATTTTTAAAAGTATTTTCAATAATTTAAATTAATCACTTTTTTGCTTTTTCCAGAACTTTATCCAACTGGTCGTTGGAATTCGAAAAGTGGGCTCCATCCGTTCAAGTTGTGGCATACAAAGGATCTCCAGCTTTACGTCGCAGTCTTCAGAATCAGATGAAAGCAACGAGATTTAATGTTTTACTAACAACTTATGAATATGTAATTAAGGACAAAGCAGTGCTGTCTAAGGTAAATATTGGTTCATCTTGCTAATGCTACTGACCCAGTTTAAAAATCTTAACGACAATATTTCTATCCTAATTTATGAATGCAAATTTAAATAGATCAAATGGAAGTATATGATCATCGATGAGGGTCACAGAATGAAAAATCATCACTGCAAACTGACAACAGTGCTGAACACTTTCTATATATCACCCCATCGTCTCTTGTTGACTGGTACTCCATTGCAAAATAAGCTACCCGAGTTGTGGGCCCTCCTTAACTTTCTCCTTCCTTCTATTTTCAAATCTTCATCAACATTCGAGCAATGGTTTAACGCACCGTTTGCTACCACTGGAGAAAAAGTAGAATTGAACGAAGAAGAAACCATTCTGATTATCCGTCGTCTTCATAAAGTATTGCGACCTTTCCTGTTGAGAAGACTAAAGAAAGAAGTAGAATCTCAACTGCCCAGCAAAATTGAATATATTATCAAGTGTGAAATGTCTGCATTGCAGCGTGTGCTTTACAGGTACAAAACAAAAAATCTTTAAAATATTAAAGTATGAAACTAACTGTAAGTCAACACGTACAAATTATTCAAATGTATACGCAGACATATGCAGAACAAAGGTGTTTTGCTTACTGACGGTTCAGAAAAAGGAAAGAGTGGAAAGGGAAGTGCAAAGGCACTCATGAACACAATTGTTCAGCTACGTAAGCTCTGTAACCATCCATTTATGTTTCAACACGTGGAGGATGTCTACATTGACAATTCTGGAAACTTCAAGTAAGGATACATAAAATGCTTTGTATAAATATTGACAAACTTGAAATGACTATTTTGTGTGTCTCATGATGTAAATAATATATATTGTAATTATTATTCCAGTCCTGAACTCTACCGATCTTCTGGAAAATTCGAATTATTAGACCGCATCCTCCCAAAGTTGAAAGCATCGAATCACAGGGTGTTAATGTTTTGTCAAATGACACAACTAATGACCATTATGGAGGTTAGATTGAAAAATTGCAATCAAAGTACCCAACTAGTTTAGTACTATAACGGACTCAACATTTTTCGTGTATGCCTAATAGGATTACTTAAAATTCCGTGAGTACTTGTACTTGCGCTTGGACGGTGGAACACGGTCAGAGGATCGAGGAGACTTGCTGAAAAAATTCAACGATCCACAATCTGAATATTTTATCTTTATTCTCAGTACTCGTGCGGGTGGTCTTGGACTGAACTTGCAAACCGCAGATACTGTGATCATTTTTGATTCGGATTGGAATCCTCATCAGGTTAATAGAATAACTAGCTATAAAGTTATTAATTTGAATCAAATAGTGAGTTATAACAGTTATAAGTAATTTGGCTTCTTGTATGATAACAGGATTTACAAGCTCAAGACAGAGCACATCGTATTGGGCAACGAAACGAAGTACGTGTGCTACGGTTGATGACGGTAAATTCAGTTGAAGAAAGAATTTTGGCTGCCGCACGTTACAAGCTAAATATGGATGAGAAAGTAAGTGGTTTATTACGGCTTAAACTTTCGTTCGAAGGAAATTGCATAAAACGGAGCAACTAGTTTACCTGTGTATTCTTTTTATATTCGTAGGTTATTCAAGCCGGTATGTTCGATCAGAAATCCACCGGAAGTGAAAGAAAGCAGTTTCTACAAAGTATTTTGCATCAAGATGAAGGAGATGACGAAGAAGAGAATGAAGCTCCTGATGATGAAACCATTAACCACATGCTTGCCCGTAGCTCTGAAGAAATTGAATTGTTTGCTAAAATGGATGCCGATAGAATAAAAGAGGAGAACGATCTGCCTGAAAACGAGCGTAAACCAAGGTTAATGGTGGAGGAAGAACTACCTGACTGGCTACTTCGAGAGGATGATGATGTAACTCAATAAATATTTACACATATTTATTTGTTTTAAAAAGTTTATATTAAATGCAAAGAGTTAGAGGAATAACAAAATTGATAAAATTGCAGACAAACTGGGACGAGGATGAAGATGATCGCAGGGAGCTTGGTAGAGGATCGCGTGTTCGAAAAGAAGTCGATTACAGTGACTCGCTTACAGAAAAGGAATGGCTCAAGGTTATTGGAGCCTCTCTGGACGAGGAAGGTAATGAGGAGGACGATAATGAAGGTAGTGAAAATGGAAATGTTGGAAATGGTAATAGTAGCAGTAGCAGCAGCAGAAAACAAAAGAGGCAACGCCAGAGCAAGTCAAGAGGACGCGTGAGACGATTCGATGAAGATGACGATGAGGATGAGCCACCTCGAAAACGCGGCAGACCAAAGATGTCAGAAAGTAGCAGTTCAAAATCTAACCAGATATCACCAAAAATTAAGCAAAAAATGAAGAAGCTGATGGATGTCATCATTAACTATAAGGATAGGTATGATTCGTACGTATCTGTTTGTGATGATACAAATATTCATTAAATTTTAAATTTTGTTCTAAATAATGGACATTTTTATATAGAGAGGGGCGAACATTAAGCGATCCGTTTATGAAGTTGCCGTCAAGACGAGAATACCCAGACTATTATGAAATCATCAAGAAACCTATCGACATCAAGAAGATTTGTTCAAAAATTGAAAATGGAACTGTATGTGAAGTACCTGAAAATCATTTTTAATCAAAATACATTATTAAATGTTTGATAATCAAATTTAGACCCTGAAGACTAATTGAACTTTGTAACTTTTCAGTATGCTGACTTGGATGATTTAGAAAAAGATTTCATGCAACTGTGTAAAAATGCACAATTTTATAATGAAGATGCCTCTCTTATTCACGAAGATTCAATTGTTCTTCAATCTGTGTTTACTGAGGCGCGGAAAAGGCTTGAAACCCAAGCTGAGGAGAAGGAAGAAACCGAAAGCGTATCCAAAGGTATGTAAATAATTATTGTTAAAAAATGTCTCATTGTTTTAATTTAAATTATATTTTTTTTTTCCTTTTCTAGATGATGATGAGGAGGAAAGCGAATCTGATGATGAAGCACCTGTGAAAATGAAACTCAAGGTGAACAAATGATGATGTTGTATAAATTAAATCAGAAGAGCAAAAATTGATCATGCATCTTTACTACTTTGATTAGTGCTCGTCGTGAGTGGACTGGACAGGACACAGTTCTATATACATGAATGTATATGTTTTTATATAAGAAACACTACAAAAATTGGTAATTTTTATTATTATATCGAATATTTGTGAATGAAATTTCTGTCGTGGAATTTATTGTCACTTTCTCCACTGTATATAGTAAGTATTGTAAATTGATGTTTTTAATGAAAAAATATTGAAATATTTATCTGTTTGTAGATTTGCTTAGTATATAGCAATAAAATAAAAAGAGTGAGCAGTGAGCATTCTCATAAACTATACCTTTCCGTTCAAAGTGATTAATAATTTACTAGTTATTACCCGAAGATTCTTGCATAACGTTTTCTCATGGGAATTTATGTAATTAGCCTGTTTTTATTCAGCACTTCGCATGTGAGACGACTATCTTTGAGGTTCATTGCATAAATTATTGTATGTAACACTGTATAATATATTGTTTATCTTCATGCTATTAAAATTTAGATACGGGGTTTCTTTTTCAAAATCGTACAGTCATGCTACTTACAAATTTATGCACGCAACAATTAATATCTTATTATCTCTGACTAATTTTCTATTCTTGCTGTCTGTTTTATTAATTCTAAAAATTCCATATCGTTCAAAGTGATTAATAATTTACTAGTTATTACCCGAAGATTCTTGCATAACGTTTTCTCATGGGAATTTATGTAATTAGCCTGTTTTTATTCAGCACTGCTTCGCATGTGAGACGACTATCTATGAGGTGCATTGCATAAATTATTGTATGTAACACTGTATATATATATTGTTTATCTTCATGCTATTAAAATTTAGATACGGGATTTCTTTTTCAAAATCCTACAGTCATGCTACTTACAAATTTATGCACGCAACAATTAATATCTTATTATCTCTGACTAATTTTCTATTCTTGCTGTCTGTTTTATTAATTCTAAAAATTCCATACATTTCATTTACGCAATCATTTTTCTAATTTCCAAATTTAGTCGGCAAATTGCTTGAATTTGAACAAAGATAAAACTTCAAATAATGCGTCGTTGGTAAAAATATGTTGTGAATCAAAGAAGAAGCACTTGATTATTAGAGTATAAAACTTTCCAGAATTTCTGCCGTAAAAATATAAAGCTGAAGTTTAAAATAGAATCGAAGCAAAGGCATGGCCATTTGCAATCTTTATCTTATTATGGCAAGGATAACGATTTTTTGTCTTTTGATATTTTTCTCTGGCTTAAACGCTTGTAATCCAGGACAAAACGTAACGTCTTACTTGCAAATAATTAATACGACCACTTCACCCCGTCCAGTATTTGCGTCAACTGTACCTTCAGTGTCGTCTGCAACACACTCAGAGGAATATGTCTCCAACTGCCATAATGAAGACAACGATGACATTCTTGGAGTTGGAAGCAACGCAACAGCGCAAGCATATCAACATATCGTTGTCTCCGGCTTGCCGTTTCAACGCGGTGAAAGCCATGGACTTCAAGCAAAGGAAAAGATACAAAAAGTAATATCCTTCTACAAAACTGCTCCATTTATGCCAGCCTGGAATGATTGTGTTACTTTTGTTAGAACAAACTATATGAAGGCATTGCAACGGTATTTTCCAAATGGTCTCGAGGAAATGAGAGGCATTTCTATTGGGGCTGGGGTGCAGTTGACGGATATTTTAATTTTGAATTCACGATACGAATTAATGCGTTGGAAGTACAAATCGGTAGGCTCGTCATGAAGAAAAAGCAAGGGCATCACATGACTTGCCAGAGTGTAAGAGTAAAGAAACACATTCAGAAACAACTACTCCAAAAGAGTACGTCACGGCAATACAGGATGACAATAATATTTATGATGGAGCAATAAGTGATGAGTGTACAGGTGCAGTTGCCCTTACCAGTTCTACAAAGTATGCGCATGTTTTATTAGGGCAAAATTGGGACACTGATGAGTTTGTCCTGACTCACGACACTGCCATTTTACTTGAAGTTTATCCTGACCCATGCGAACATATAAAGCCTTTCGTTATGCTGACGGAAGCGGGCCAGTTGGGGAACACTGGAATGAATTCAGGTATTTCAAATATAAACTACTACTACAAAAGCATTACACAATATTCCCACAAAAGGTTTAAATAATAGCATAACTTGTAGATGGACTGGGTGTAGTGTCAATGAGCCTTTCAAGTTCCAGTGATACTTTTCAAGAATCTGTTGGAGATGGATGGATCCCATCCAACTTACTACGAAGAATGTTCCTTGAATCACCAAATTTTTCAATGGGGTTACGTGCGATACTTCAAACTCCCATTCATGTTTCCCTTAACATGATAATTGCAACTGCAGATGACGAAGCGTTAAACATAGAATTAACTCCCCATAGCCATTTTACTTCACAGGTACCACTGAAGAAGGAATTTTTCGCTCATAGCAATCATTTAAAATCTACATCTTTCATTGCGCGAAATGACATATTGGACGAATCACTGGGCGGCAGTTCATTGTTTCGGGACAGAAGAGTTGAGAGACACTTGATGAACTCTTGGCCACGTATTACTGAAGATACGTTTCAAGCTGCTTTTAAGGATCACGTTGGACACCCTAACTCGGTTTGTACGCATGCAGTTTCCAGTAACATGTCATGGACGACAGCGTTTCCAGGAAAAACAACCGTTGCTTCAATCGTCTTCAACTTGAGTCAACGAACTTTACAACTTTCTAAAGGGCCACCTTGTGTGAAGGCTTATAAAAACTATTGCTTCAAATTTTCACAGCTCTGAGCCTTCCGTAGAATCACTTTTGCTTTTATATAAATAGCAGTCAACTTGTAAAGAATTTTTATTAACATTTAAAACTTTGTGTACTTATATTTAGTAAATTAGCATTTTGATAAAAAGCCAAAAGTAATGCTGAGGAAGTTCACGATAAAAATAAAAATTAAATAACAATAATAAAACGCTACTAACGAAATGCCTACATGATTACGTGTAGTACAAGTACAGTATATAGGTAGTCATATTCTTACATACTTGTTACCTGCGCTTGCTTTTAATCCCATCTTGATCTCCGTTTCTTTCTAGGATTTTCAGAATCGTCAGATTCATCACTTGCGCTGGTACAAGTGGTATTTGAAGGTGGTGGTGGAGGAGGCAAGGGGGGAGGAGCAGATGGAGGTGGCATTGGAGGTAATTTTATTTCACCTGATTTAGGTACATTTTCGGCTTGTCCATCATCAGACTTTTTGAACTAGACGTATACAGTACAAAATGCGTTTTAGGAAATTAGGTAGATTGTTTTTAAAAAATTTGTTAGTATTGTGTTGTATGTGTACCTGGGACATGTATTGCTGTTTGAAAGCAGACCTCATGGCATCAAGTCTACTGGAACCAGGACCTGCAGTGGCGGCACTGCTGACAGCCAGACCACCAGTAACTAAACCAGGTTTGAATGTTGGCATAGAGTAGCTAGTGGCTGGAGTCACTGTACTGGGTTTTGCTGTGTCCCCTTCATAACCCAATCCTCGGCATTTTCCTACCATCGAAGCCTTTTTACCTTTACCTTCCTTAAATCTTGACTTTCTAAACCATGGAGTCTAATGATATTTTTTTAAAATAAAAAATACTATATACATATGGAAGCTTTCTCATAACATACATTAGTTATGAGTAGATACATAACATACATAATAACCAACAGTACCTTCATTGCGAGATCCAACAATTCATCTGGGACAAATTGGCCTGCACCCTCCAAATTTCGTACCAAATGTCCAGCAAACTCTTTATCCTTTTCAGTTATCAATGTAAACGCAGTTCCCTTTTCCCCAGCACGACCTTAAAATTTAAACATGTTTCTTCATCAATATCAAAAAATTTTATGCGCACATTTTTAACAAAGACAAGTAATACTATTCTTCCTAAAGACCTGTTCTTCCAATTCGATGAGTGTGAGTATCAATATCTCGGGCCACGTCAAAGTTGACCACGGTTTTTATATGTGGAATGTCCAAACCACGTGCTTAATGAAAAATAAATAAATTACAAGATGGAATCATTTTAAAAAGACATAATATACAAGAGTGTAGACTGACCTGCTACGTCTGTAGCTACAAGTATGTCACACTCCTTTTTTCTAAAGCCAAGAATAACTTTATTCCTCTCTGTCTGATCCATATCTCCGTGTAACAACAATGCTTCAAATTCTCTGAGTTTCAAATTGTTGTGGAGTTCCTCTGCATTTGCTTTTTTAGTCACAAATATCAGAACAGAACCTGTTGCAGTGTACTGAACTAAATTTGCCATCAACCAATTCCACTTGGCTCCACCCAGTGGTAAAACCAATACTACTTGGGTAACATCTTGATTGGCTTCACCGACATCTCCCTGTAACGACCAAAAAATTTACACAATCACAAATTGCAAACAAATGTAATTTTTTTTTGTTGTTTTGAACAAACCTGTACTACTCTTATAGGATCAGTCAAAGCCACTCGAGCTAATTTCTCAACTTTCTTTCTCATTGTAGCACTAAAAAGCATGCAATGCCTATCAGGACGTACATGGTCACAAATACTACGAACTTGCGGCTCAAATCCCATATCAAACCTAAAAATTTAAGCCAGCTGTATTAAGTTTTAAAGCTAATATTAAATAGGAAAAGATAACTGACACTAAATGACCAGTACACACATTCTATCAGCTTCGTCCAAAACAAGGTATGAGACACGCTCCAAATTTGTTGCTTTCAACTTGATCATGTCAATCATTCGACCTGGTGTTGCCACTATAATTTCTGCTCCTGCCTCTAGTGCCTTGGATTGTTCCCATTTAGAACCTCCTCCGTAACAGCAGCAAACATTGAAATTGAATACCTTTCCAAATTTCTTTGCTTCGTTATATATCTAAAAGGTAATAGCAGTGCTAATATATTAAATACACACGCACCTTGCCATTGTCTAAATATTTTAATACAACAGTTTAGCATGAATTTACACACCTGAATTGCCAGTTCTCTTGTAGGACACAACACCAATGCAATGGGTCCATCCCCTGGTTGGAGATCTTTTTGATCAGCGATATGCACCATCATGGGCCATAAGTAAGCAGCAGTTTTTCCACTTCCAGTCTTTGCAATTCCTGAAACATTCCAAAGAACAGTAATAATATTTTGTATATCGATTAATCGGCAAGATCAAAAAGTTGTATATGTATAAGTAGCTTACCAATTATATCTCGCCCAGAAAGTATAATAGGAATTCCTTGAGATTGAATTGGGGTGGGTTGGGTGAATTCTGACTTTCTGATAGCTTTCATCAATATTTCAGGAAGTCCTAAATGGCCGAAACTGCTGACTGGTTTGGGTACCGCAGCACCACTGACCTATACAGTAAGTAGTTATGTAAAAGTAATCAAAGTATATAAACGAATAGTCTAGTGTTCACATTTGTATTCTACCTTGATTCCTAGAGTGCCTCGAAGTTCTTCAACTTTATCATCCGATAGCTGCTCAATATCGTTATGCTCTTCGTAAAAGTTCTTTTCATATGGCTCGTAATGAATGCCAGAATGATCTATAGGTGGAAGAGGGTCAATATATTTTGACTTTTTTGGTGCAATGGGATTCCCATCCTCATCATACTCCAAATCGTCATTATCCGATTCTTCATCTTTTCCAAAGTTGGGATTCTCAGCAACATATCTGTAGTATGTTTCCTCATCATCTTCTCCCTCAATATCATCCCGAATCCCTTTTTGTTCCAACTTTTCGGTTTCAATTTTCGGAGCTTCAGCCTGCTTTTTAACTTGTTTTTCAATACCAGCCATAAATGCATCAAGTGGATCATCATCATCCGAATCGGCCTTTGCCGATCCCTTGTACGACGGACTTCCAGGTGCAGGAATATACGCTAATGGCTCTTCTTCATCTTCATCAAAATATTGTTCTTCGGTTCTATTTCTCTTTTTTACTGCTGCCGAATAAGGATCAGTAGGTGCTGTATTATTTGTAGTGTTTGAGTTATTCTGATTAATTGCAGTTAATGAAGCAAACCCCTTGGGCTTGACAACATTAGCTTGGATACTTGGAGGAGGAGGAATAGCAGCACCACCCGAAGATGACCCACTTGCTGGCTGAAACCTTATGCCACGGCCAAATGCGCCTCCCCATCGACTCATCTTTTATACGTTCTGTCAAAAAAGCGCAAAAGTAGCCTCAACGCTATAACGACATTTATTATTTTTGTAAATAGCATTATATAAGAGCATCATCAGCCCTTCTACTCGTGCACAAAGTTAAACTGACATTTATTAAATTACGAATATTATTTAAATTAAAGACCTGTCAACGGTGAACTTTCAAAACCAAAGTTGTTATCCAGTTTATTCACAAACTTGATAAACAATCCGCCGACTCAAAAATATGGAGGCCTACTCTAAAAGGTTTCAAAGTGCAAGACTTTATTCAAGAAGTTCCAAAGTGCTCCAACAACCGAATCTTGATAGATTCAGTAAATCAACGTCAGAAAATTTTCAAACAAAATTTAACAAAAAATTACCACCATTGCCACCACCACCACCACAACCAACATCTCAGAAAAAATCCAAGCAAAAGCAAAGCTTCTTCAGTCAACAAAAGTGTAGAGAGGGTTTCCTTCGGCTTTGGTACAGCTGTATTCACTGCATTGCATTTCTCTGTGTTTTCTATGATGTCTTCGTCACATGCTTTCGCATCATAACAAAGTATTTACAGAACATCATCTGTCAAAATCCAGAAGAGCAGCTTATTCATGATGATGATACTCCACCACCAGCTAAAGAAATAACAACTGTTGTTAATAATCCGGCATCAACTAGTGGACAGTTATATTCTTCAGACAGTGACAGTGATAATGGTGAAATTTATGCTGCTTGGAAGTCATCAACAACTGTAAACCACCAATACGGAGGAGATATATGCTATCTGGGAAATGACACGACTGAAAATGTGAAGGTGGATGATTACGAGTTGTTTGGTGTTCGTTTTATTGATAATGTGATTTATTTTCTAAATTTGTATTGCGTCAACTACCCGGCGTTTGTTCAAGAGATATCGCACAATATTCGCAAGTGGACATTTCCACCGCAAGAGGGAAAGGGCACTGCTGTGACATACGGCCACAATTTAAATCCAACAAGGAAACGACCTAGTATAGTCAAAAAGGGAATAGAGTTTTGGAAAAGGCGAAAATTGAAACAAAAAATGAGTCGGGTTTACGGTGATGCCCATAAGGGGTGGCTACTGAAAATTGCACTACTGTCTAGGCTGTTGATATTTGTCATGCAAGTTAGTTAAATAATTTACCCAGCATGATATTTTTTTGTTATTATTAAATTTTATTACTCAGTCGAGTGATCCATGAAATTCTTTTTTGTTTAATAATAAAAGTTCATAGCGGTGAACCTCCCATCGTTTTTCAAGCATAACAATGATGGATTCAAATTTACACATGAAGAGACATACGGGAAACTATTTGATCTTTCAGTAAACACTACATTTGGAGGTATTTGGGGTGTTGTATTTGTAATGTCATTGATAATTGGAAGAAAATTGGCCTATTTTGTAACTGAAACTCTTGTCTATTTGTTCTGTTCAGGATTCGTAAATTGGGATGCCCATTACTTTCTCCACATTTCTGTTTACGGATATACATCAGAAAACTTTCTTGCATTTTTTCCATTGTTGCCCATGCTTTTGTTTCTTCCATCAAGGATTTTATATTTCGTTTTTGGCACCGTCATCTCCTTGAGTTCCATTGTCATTGTACTTGGCGTTACTTTTAATATTTGGTTATTTTTGAAATGTATGGATAACATTTATGAAATTACCAAATATCGAGCGGGTGCCTCAACACAACTTATTACAACAGCATGCATAATATTTTGCTTCAACCCGGCTTCCATATTTTTTTCTGGGTTGTACACTGAAACACTATTTGCTTATCTGACAAGCTCGGTGATACTGTCTCTTCTGAGGAGGTTATTAAAAATTAACATACATAATATTCTGACAATTGAAAATGTAAATTATAGATTTCAGTATAATGGCAATATTTTGTGTTTTAGAGAGCACGGATTTGCACTCTTTTATGCAGCCATGAGCTGCCTTTGCCGATCAAATGGAGTTTTAAATGTTGGATTTATTTTGGCTATTGAACTTCAATATGAGTTACAAAGGAAATTGAGTGTGACGAAACTGTTGGCTTTTGCCTTCAAGTGCATTGTAAAATTTTCTATATCGTTAATTCCTTTTCTGCTTTTCCAGGTTAATAATAATTAAATTATTTCCTAAAATCTGCTTGTCATGATTGTGTATGTCATACTACTGATACTAGTAGATTAATGCAATTTTTAATATTGCAGACATATGGAGTAATTACTTTTTGTAGTAAAGGGAAAATTTATCATGACCCTTCCGATGTGCCTTTATATTGTGTTGACGATCAATTGTCCTTTAAATCATTACCGTACTTTTACATTCAGAAAAAGTACTGGAATGTGGGCTTTCTTGAGTAAGTCTTACGAAAGTTCAGACTCTGAATAACATTAGCATCTTCTCTGCATTATTCTTAATACAAACTTTGAATGCCTTATACTAAATTGTTCACATAGGTATTTTCAAATTAAGCAAATCCCGAATTTCATTTTGGCTGCTCCAGTTTTATACCTTTTAGCAACTCATTCATGGATGACATTGAAAATTTCGGCAAGTCAAACCAAACATACCAAATATCCATACAAATGGATATTACAATTACGGACAATAATTCACATACCTAATTCGATATTTTTTATTTTTCCTTATAAACCTCAATTAGGCTTTCCAAATTTTGGACAAAATGGACGTGCAATACATTTATCCTTTGTTTCATGCCGTTCACGGGCTGTTTTTAGCGGCGTTTTGCTTGCTGTTTGTTCATGTCCAGGTAAGTCGACGACTTTGTTGTATCATTGGTTCATCTATTATTTGTTCGTCCAGCTTTCAGTATTTTACCAAAGTTCAATATGTAATCTTTATACCTACTGACACTAACAATTTTTGCAGGTTTCTACTCGTATGATTATGGCAGCTTGTCCATATTTATACCAATACCTTGCAACTTCGCACGAAGATGAAGTGGAGTTATTTCGGAATCGTAAAACAAGTGTGCCCGCAAAATCCCTCGCACTCACTATATGGTGTATCTTGTACTATATAATAGGAACAGTACTATTTTCTCTTGGTCTTCCCTGGACATGATTTTATGCAAGGATAGAAAAATGAACCTACACTTACCTAAATGAGTACATCGTGTCACAAGAAACCAAAGAAAAGACTTACATTGATTTAAATCCATGTTTGTAACAAAGTTTATTTGCAGAGAAATATTTTTAATAAAATGTTGTAACAGATAAAACACTTGTTGTCAGTGTAAGGAATCAAAAACATGTGCATAAATTTATTTCGCAAAAGAAATCCTCTTGTTGACAATCTAGCTACGGCTATGAGTTCTATCTTCGGTGTGGAAACTGTTTCTTTTTCTTGGTGACATTCACTTTTACGGATGAATTACTACGTCCCTCGTATTTCCTGATTAATTCTTTCTTTACCTTTCTTGTTATCTGCATGCATAAAAATAATTTATCAGTACATTCACTGGGTCGTTCTTACATTTTTTGTTTGTATGTGATGTGCCTTTCTTTTTAAAATGCAAATTTTCTTTTTCTCACTTTACGGATGCTGGTTATAATTGCAATAAGAACTTGAAACAATCGGTTCAAACAAGGGAAACTGGTTTCAGAATATTTACTGTCTAAACTTTTATCATCAGATTCTTGACCGTAACCTTGCCGTGGCTCAACAAGACTTGGGGCAACTCTAAACAAAATTAACTGAAGCTATAAAATAAATTACGAGTATTTCATAATTCTTTAAAATGAATGAAGTAAAAGTTACTTGACACACTTGTTAGTCTTGCCCCTTGTCATATATTCTTTTTTAACCGGATGCAACTCTGGTGGAGGGAATTGCTGCCCTTGAGAAATCTGCGTGCGTTTGTTCTCCTCTTGTAAAACTGCGGCCTTTTACAATACGTAAAATATGCATATTATTGAATACAAAGGATGAAAACGTATTTTATTTTAAACAATAAGCATTTTGCTTTATGCGCAATGTTAAATATATGTATTATGTATAGTAATTTTACTGAAGGCGGGTAATATGGTGAGGACCCAAAATTTTCATATGAAACATCGGAAACTTCGTTTTGATCATTCTTTGTGTCCCCAACTGGATCCATAAAATTAGAAACATTAGAATTTTCATCCTCTCCGTCATATTGTGCTCTACCTGTATCTGCGCCAGCAGAACACACCATTCTTTGAATGGACCTTTCACTTTGCCTCGCACTTTCAATGATAGTTGATGGGCGCTTTTCTATCGCCGCTGGCGTTCTTCTGCGTAAATCCATAAATAAATAATTCGCCTTCATAGATCCGCTTCCTTTATAGGTCAATTCTTGCTCAGTGTAGGTCTTTTCATTAGTTTTCATCTCCGATTTATTCTTTGGGGCACCTGTGCCAGTCGACGGTCTTACTTTCTCTTTTTTAAATATTGCCTTGTTACTTTTTCTTCCCACGGAGGTTAACTTTTTCGAAGAAGCAGGCTTTTTTGTGTTCACCACTACTACAGAACTCTTATAGGAAGGTCTACTAGCACCAAATCCTTTGTTAAGATTTTTGATAAGACACTCATCAGTCTGTAAGTCACATTCAGAGTCACTTATACGTGTTACAGTGATACCTCCTTCGAATAGTTGATGCTTTGGTTCTTCCTGTTCCTCCTCTACAACCGTGATCTGAAAAGCATCTTGCATTTTTTCAAGAACCGAGACTGCTTCTAACCGAACTCCATTTTCATGTACAGACGGAGGTCTTGATGATAGATTCAAACTTGCTTCATTATCAATGGTATCACTAGTCAGTGGCCTCCCAGACGCGACGTATGTTTGAGAACTTCGGACGGAATTTTCATTACTACTTGCATTGCTACCACTTTCACTGGGTTTTGCATTTAGCAAAGCCTCTTGAGTTAAAACTGGTTCCCGAAAAATATCCTGGACCGTTTCCAGAACTGATGCTGTTCCAGACTGTACACTTCTTCCACGTACAGCCGTGAGTTTTCCAGACTTTATACATGAGGTTTGACTTGGGTTCAAGTTAGATCCATCTGCAGATGTTGTCGATGAGCTTCTCACATTACTAAAGTTACTGCTGCTTGTGTTACTTTCACCTTCTTCCAATGTAGAATTCGATTTTCTACTAAGAAGCTTGGTGACATGTGCCGAGTTGGGCGAATCCACAGGAATGAGCCTCCACCACTTTGCAATGAAATGATCATTTTGTCGGGACAAGCGCATGAAAAAATATAGAATGCGGTCACTCTCTCCACCCCAGCGGTCAACATGCATAAACTTGCACTGATGTGTGTCCTCCTCATCGCTCATTTTCAAGTACAAAACGAAAGAGAAGCTGTACAAATCTGCAGCACTTATCAAATCCTGAATATTTCCTTTCAGTGACTGCCCACAGTATCGTATAGTGTCAACCGAAAAATTATGAGACCAAGGCTGAGTGATTAACTTGTAGTTAATATCTTCAAAGTATGAATAGCGGTGCTTCATTAAAATTAATTCAATTTCATGCGCAGATGCTTCATTCTTCAAGCATTCATGAGCCAGCACAGAGAAGAGATCAGAGTGAAGCACAGGAGCGATAGTAAATGACGTTCCCTTTAACTGCACAGTGCCATCTCTGCCAAAATTGAAGCCCTTCAGTTCAAAAGGATGAGACCTACGTTTTCTAATGTACACATCATGATTGGTTGCAATTTTTAGTTGGTCAGCATCATTACTGTTCTCAGTTTCCCTTTGTAACCTATATTTTTATTTAAAATGAAACATATTTTGTAGTTAATGCACTCTGGTTTATAGTATTACACTTTTTCTTTATAAACTGCACAGTTTGTAAAATAATAACTACATGTACCAATCTTCAAAGCTAATTTCTTCTCCGTTAATTACTATTCTGTGACGACCTTGATATGTTCCATCAACAAGTTTGTTTTCAGATAGACTCTTTATATATTCCCAATGACCGTTATCATAGTCTCCAGTAAAGTAAAAGTAGTGAAAGTTTGTCATTTCATCATTGTACTGCACACAATTTTCCACCCTATACGTTGTTTGGGTAGAATTGCAATACTCTTGGATTGTGGCAAAGTTATACTGAAAGAGCTCTGCAGCCGCCGTCAATTCTGAAATTGATCCTAGGGTTCCTGCAAGGCACATGTATATTTTATACGCTTCCTTGGGATCCTTCGCCCATTGTCGCTGAAGTAGATTGTTGCCGTTTATATGCTGCACTTCTATAGACTCCGAAAATTTCGCCCATCTTTGTGAAATAATAAAGTTTACTACTCTTTTCCGAATTTCCCTGTGCTTTGATTCATTACCACGATAGACAGCTTGAGATACTGCCTTAAACATACAGTCTCCTGATCCGCCATTTGGAATGATGAGAAAGTTTTCTCCTTCTTCGCCACCAATCTCAAGGTGTCGCTCGATATACGGGACACTATTTTTTTAAACATATTTTTGATTAGGAGAACCGGACATGCTAGTGGTAATTCAATTTGTCTCTGTTGACCCTCTACCTTTTTGACCTTTGGTGCTCCTCATTGTTGTTTTCGTCAAAAGACTTCATCATTATTGCCAACATTATTTCGTCATTATTGTCTCCAACTTTACTCATTATTTTCATCCAAAGCCCTACCAACAAATACTTCAGTATTTTTTCTTTTCCATACAAAGGGATGTTTTAAACAACACTGAACAGTGCATTAATATGAAAGGTGAATAGTACAAAAAATACCTTTTAAGTAATTCAGAAAAAAATCCCAAATGTATTTTATTGACTATTTATTGAGTGCACTATACTATAGGAGTAACCTTGTTATAACTAGTTGAGCTTGGTAACCTTCATATTTATACAGGTCTATAAGAGAGTCCCTGAGTGGACACGTTACCTTACTTATTAACTTTTGAAGTTTGAATTATGTATGGTACACAACAGTTTCGGTTGCACAAATAATACAAATACAGTTTATTTAATTTCAAAATGATGAATTTGTATTTCTTCTCCATGATCAGCATAATCTCCTTTGATTCTTCCTTGTCTGAAGACACCCCAGTTCACAGGTCGGTAGCGACACGGTCGATCGTTAGAAACACATTCTTTTAACGGCTCCACATTTGTTTCGTAGCTTGGGTTGAAAAAGAAGGGAACGCTGAATCGTTCCTTTCCTGCACTTGTCAAAACTCTGTGTACAGGAGCTTTAAATAGTCCATTCGACCAAACTTGCATCATGTCACCGATATTTATGACATATGATCCTGTGGAAATACATTTTTTTAAATTGCTTAACTAACTGGATTGTGAAAAAAATTGTCTATACATAGTTTGTTGGATATGTAAATACCTGGAATTGGAGTAACATCATGAAAAACACCATCTTTCTCAACTTGCAATGAAGAGATATTGTCATCTTGAAGCAAAACTGTTAAAACACCAGCATCAGAATGTGGACCCACTCCTAATTGATTACTACTGCCTTCCTTGTAGACTGGATAATAGTTTAAACGACAAAAGCTTGTGTCACTACTTTCATTAAAATGATGCCTCATTGTATGCGGGTCCACTTCCAACGACATAAAAATTAAATCCATGAGAGTTGTAGAGAGAGTGTGCAATGCCTGTGATGCATGAATAGCATAATTTTAAAAATCTAGTCTCAAATTTGTACGCATAGTCAATGACTAAATAATTATTGTGCTTATATACCGAAAAATATTTTAGTGAAACATCTTTGAGGTGTGGCATATCCGGTAGCCATTGATTTTTGCCACAATCTAGATCGATCCCATTTTCAATCGCATTAACCTCATCAAAATATTCCACACCATAATCGAACGCCTCCTTCCAGTCAAGGGTTTGCTTTGTTAGTTCATGATCAGTGTAGCCACGATAATTATTCTAGAATTGTACCATGCCAAAATACATGACGGTATAGACTAAAGCGATATTGAATGAGGCAGGTAACCACCAAATTTTCACACATAAACCATGTCCGACTGTGATTGTCAGCTTGCACTAAATAAAATAGTTTAAAACTGTGTGTGCTTACAGGCTGCCTAAGAACAGACTTCTTGACATCTTTTGGTCTATGAAAAAATTCTGCCCCGACGTTCTTCAAATCTTCAATAAGTTTATTTTCAATTCCATGGCCAACCACATAGAAGAATCCCCATTGTATACACGCATTACGAATTTCCTTCACAATTTTCGTTGCACATACAGAGCTCAAGTTTATATCATCGTTGCTTTCCCCGAATAATTTAGACAAATCTTTCAATAAGTTTATTTTCAATTCCATGGCCAACAACATAGAAGAATCCCCATTGTATACACGCATTACGAATTTCCTTCACAATTTTCGTTGCACATACAGAGCTCAAGTTTATATCATCGTTGCTTTCCCCGAATAATTTAGACAAATCAATAATTGGCACTGTTTCTTTCAGAGGAAGTTTATTAGAGCCCATTGTAACGTACGTAAAATGAAATCAAGTGGATAACCAATGTTAATACTTGAAAGCTGATTTTTCAAATGCAGTTTGTCCATGAAATACAACACTATTTATAATACTTGTTTAATTGAATACATGATTTACATACCTAAAATATACAGGTATGTATCCTAAAAACTATCTATCTATACACATTACTTACTACCTATACGTACGTAGCTGACGCAGTTCGTTTATATTGATTGAACATCCGTCCAAGTCCAATCAAACTGTCCCGAGCACATTCCATCAGCGTGACATTTGTTAGATAAGTTAATTCATTCATGATGACGATGACGAGCGACGACCCATGTGTATATTTACCTATGCATTGCTTTGACTTTTACATAATCTGATAAAACTTTATGCTTGCCGTTGCCGACCCACATCAGACAGTGACTTGTGCAAACTAGTTGACTAGAATCAATTCACAGAACATCAAATGTCATATTATTATATTCTTTCTTATAGATATTATGTAGATGCAGTTTTTTAATTGCATAATATTATGTTTTACATACTATTTAAACAATTTATCGTCTATTATACACTATTACCATTACGAAAAATGTACCTGTTTTTAAAAAGTATATTGTGGTGAGTAAGAGCAATTGACAAACCAGAATGTTCTTTTTAACTTGATGCTAAAATGTTGGATTCTTTCATCATAACCTATCTTAAATTCATCTGTGTCTTGATTATGCAAGATGTGTGAATGTAGCGGCGACATTGTCATATCCGACACAGCTTAGTAAACCATACATGTTATGAAAGGGTCAATAAGACAAGGTCATGTGATTATATATTCTAGACATTTTCAACACTTTTTTAAAAAATTGGTTACATAAAAATTTTTCGTACGCATGTTTCTCAATTTCTTAATTTCAAAATATTTCAATATAGACACGTCTACTAATTTATAAAAGTAGGAAAAGGGTAGAAAATTTGAAAGAAGAGATATTAGGTTCTGTCGAAAAGAACAACTTTACAGAAAAAGAAGAAAGGTTGTCAATATATTGGAATGTTTAATACACATGCGCAAGTGGTTTAAACATTTCCGGAGAAAGTCCAGACTCCTATGAATTAGAAAAAATACTTTCGTCAAGTAGCAGTTAAACGGATATACAAATGACCTTTAATAAATCAGATGTGCGTTTTTGAGTTTTCATAAAACTTTAGTTATTTAAAAATAATTTTTTAAACTGTAAGCAGTTTAGTTTGTTTTCCTTCTCTTGAATTCTCTTGATTTAATTTACATTAACTTTCTTTTCATTTCTAAAGCATTTTGCCCAAAGCAAGGAAGGGGAAAGGAATCCGGCTATTCTTTGTTACTTTGTCTTGACGCAAACGTTAGTTTGAGTTTATATTTGTATCAACATCTTCAAGATCTTTTTTGTCCCATCAAATTTGCCAATAGACTTTTGGTATTATTCAAAAGGCTCGTTCACCATTCTGACAAACGTCTTTCCAGAATTTTTCATCCGAAATATTCATTTCTGGTCTCCAAAACTGTTTAAGACGAACTAATAACCAACATTCGAAAAATACCATTAAAAATAATTATTATAAAAGCTAGTTGCAACGCTGTTAAATTTGAAGAGCAAAAGTGGAAGAACCGCGGTACATTTGGGACCGAGTAAAAACCGAAAACTGATACATTTCATTCAAAAAAGCCCCAGCGTTTCCTCTAGTCACCAGTATTCCATTAGTAAAAAAATTGAATAGCTTTTACTCGTCTTAAGGTATCGTGGTAATCACATGCTGTGATTCCTAATATGCAAATCTATATTATGTTCTGTACTGAAAAATTCGATAAATTCAAAATGATTTAGTCATAGATGCATCAAGTTATGAAGTATATGTACAATATACCCATTGTAAGATTTAGTAGAAGAAAAGTATTGCTTGCATTGTGAAAATTTTCTCTTTTAGCTTCATAAATGCATAAGTTAATGGGTATTTCTTTCATAGTAATTTTATTGTATCGGACTTGTTAAATACTTGGACTTTGAAATTAATGGTCTATGTTGTTGGGCAGTTGTATTTAATTTTTTTGATAATGACAGGAAATGACATGAAATGCCAATTTATTCTTACCGATAAGTAATGCATCAGGCAACAGCAAAATAGCTGTAGGTCAGGGGAAATTTTCTAAATAAAGTTTTGCTTGGCATAATTATTCTTCTTTAACATTACTGGATGGAAGTTGTGCACTGATTTATAAAATTTGCTTATTTGAACTTCCAAGAAAAATTGAGGAAAAAATTTTGCATGCCACTACTTTTAGTTGCAAAATATACGCTCATAAACCAGTAGCAAAGGGATGCGATGATACCAGTTAGTATATAAAAACTTTTTTCCTGTACTTTGCTTCAAATGATTTACACATTAAACAAATATTGTAATACATATTGCATTGCCACTATTAGTCATTACAAATCCATTCCACGAAGAGGAAGCGGTCGATTAACCGCATTTAAAAAAAGTTTGCTTTTAACTAATAGGCTGTATGAGTGTGATTAGTATGATGATGATGATGACATGACAGAAGATCTATCATGTCTTTGCAGTAATTTGTGCTGACGAAAGTAAACTTGCCAACTCTTGCATTTGTCTTAAAAATCTAGTAATAAATTAGCATTTCACCTGGTCACTTTAATTAATCATGTACACAATATTACGTTATATTATTTTCATGGGCATAAAAAGTGCAATTTAAGCAGAACCATTATGGCATACTCTACAAACCTACAAATAGGCGTCAATGTAGTGATTCAAATTGCTGTTTTGCTTTGTACAGCAAAAACAGAAACGCCTGACGTTTTCCTTATCAGTGATAGTGGCAATTACAGTAAATATGATTTATTTAAAAATCACACAAAAATCTACAACTTATCAGAAGTCCAGAAAAACGTGTTTACAATAAGCTGTACATTCCATAGTCCCTCTCGGTGGTATTGGAAGGTGAATATTTAATCAGATAGTTTTCACTTTAAAATTCACATTGCGAAATGTACGATGACACAAAATAGTAGCATGTAATTTAAATTTTAGGGAGACGAGAATCTTAAACTCTCAAACGTGACAAAGGAAATGGAAGTTTTAAGCAGTGCCAGCAAAGATTCAAAATTCATATCAAATTTAACAATCCATTTAGATTCCTCTACGGGCCAATTGGAAACAAATTTCAGTTGCTTAACTGGCAGTAGAAATGACCCCCCGGTCAATGTAACATGTGTGGAAGTTTTATCTTTAGGATTAGAACCAATTCAGTTACAAATTTTTAGTGGTATAAATAATATTTATACAATCAAAGTTTAACTGATAATTAATGAAATTTGTCATTTTAAAAAATTAACTCGTATAATATTGCAGATATGCCTATGGAAAAATGCTTCCTTTTTACAGAAAGCATTACCGCAGAATTAACAAAAAACTGTACTAAAGATCTTACCATTGACTTACACAACTCCTTGGGAGTTTGTGAAGAACAAAATACTACGAAAACGAAAACAGTTATCAAAACTGAGGATTATATAGATCTGGACACTTGCAAAAGCTATAACGAGCAGCATCGTTGTGTAAATGCAACATTCAGGCCCATTATTAACGGCACTTCATTAAATAGTAGTCGTGTGTATAATCTTGAAAATGTGACAAAGTTTCCTTTACAAGTCTATTGCATGCAAACATACGATAACATTAAAACGTCAATTCGCCTCCTTTATCCTAGCGTCACTGAAACTCGGGACTGGGAACGTTTTTCATATTGTATGAATTTAAAGAATTCGGATCAGCTTAAGAAGAGCGGTAATAATTGCTAAATTTTGATTAACATGCTTATTAAAAACGTTGTAGATAAGACAGTAGAAGATGCTCGACATAGCTATTCAGTTGAGCTTATAGCACTTGAAAATGGACAGGAATCTCTCACTAAAATAAATGATCGGCTCCGACGAAATGAGTTTGCGCTCGGGGAAACGGTGACCTTTGTTTGTGTGGCTGTAAAGTATTTGTTTATGAGTGGAATCCAATGGACGATAAATAATACTGGTTTTCATAAATCAGGTTACTTATTGCTTCTTAAAAAATTATTTTAATTATAATCATGATAATCTAACGGCCTTTAATGAAACTTTTAAGATGAAACTGATGAAAGAGTGTCCTCAATGATCAGGAACAGCAGCCTCAGCCATTACTTGTATTTAGTACCGAAAAATATATACATAGACGGCACAAAGTACGGAAACTCACTCACAGTGACTTGTCACGTTCCCGATTGGGATTCAGGCAAATATGTTTCATCAACAATCAATGCGACTCTATCACGTAATTAAATGAGTAAATTACGTACCAATTCGGAAATTGTGTGTTGCTAGTTTTGTAATGTAACGGAACATTTAAATGTAAATGTTAGCTCCTGTTCCACCTGCAACCAATTTAACCTGCAAAGAAGACGACAAAACGGTAAACTGCTCATGTCAGTACAGTGGATGGCCAAAACCAAATATTACCTGGGATTATAAAAAGCAAAATTTGAGAAATGCTGTATGTTTTAAAATTGACAAATAATAATTTGCTAATTTTGAAGATTTTATTATTGAATATATGTATCTACGTAGATGCTTACTTGTATAGTATAATACCAAAATTACTTAATATTATACTATATATATAGGATTCAAATATAGATGCATCAAATGAAAGTGCTAATCTACAAAAAGGAAATTGTAGCAATGAAATAGCATTTCTAAAAGTAGGAACTGTATCAGAAGCACTGGATATAACATGTACAGCGGCTGTATTTCAGAGAAACGTATCTGCTAAATATAAACTAAAAGGTGGTTGACTTTAAATGACAATGAAAGGTACTTTTATTTTAAAACATTTACATTTGAATAAGAAAGTTTAAAATTTATCCAATTAATTACAGTTTTAAATACACCAGCTACTTCCTGGATACTATACATAGTTATTCTCGTATGCCTACTAGCCGTTATGACTGTCGGCATCATTTTAATATATTGGAGATATCGCAAAAATCTTATTCTCTACAATGAACGACAGAACAATTTGACAATGGAGGAGATAGATGAGTTTTACACGGGGGCTTCTCTGAATTCAACCACGTACGATGCATTATTGCTCCCATATAATTCAGAGTATGAAATTCCCAGGGAGGAATTGAGTATGAACGGTGAGTCGGGTACTTCTAAATAAAAACTGTGTTAAAATTGTTACGCTACAAATCACACTAAGAATGACCAAGATCATTTTACTATTGCTTCGACTTTCAATTTCAAGACACAATTCTTGGCGCTGGTCAATTCGGATTAGTGCTCAAAGGAATGATTGGACCATTGCAAGTTGCCGTTAAAACTATTAAGCCAACAGCAGATGTTATCTATTTTAAGTCATTACTGACAGAACTCAAAATCCTACAGTATGTTGGACCACACCGGAATATAGTCAACTTAGTAGGGGCGAATACGGCTAACATTAAAAGGCGTAAGTCCATCAGGTAGTACGCATAGGTCAGATTTTTTTGATTTTTTTTCTATAACGTTTTGTTTTATTGTAAATTATTAGGAGAAGTTTATCTAATACTGGACTACTGTTCAAATGGAAGTCTTGCAGATTTTCTTAAGAAGAACAGATCACGTTTTGTTAATTTCTTTAATGAGAGCATTTCTAAAGAAGAGAAGTAAGAAATACACAAGATTAAAGATTTATATCTTACAAATTTTCAAGTTAGAGAATGTAACTTTACTGTTCAGCTTATTATAAGGTTTGATCGTAATTTCAATTGTTTTTAGATGCCCGCAATATGAAAATGCTGACGAAACTGTATTGACCAC
>JAHZMT010000683.1:0-10187 GCA_027743785.1 Sinhomidia bicolor | reverse complement strand
ATATTATTATTATTATTGGAAAACACGTTTCGCTCAGAGAAGACTGTACTCTCAATATGTAATTTTTTTACAGCAAAATATTCTTTTTAAGTATATTTTTTCTTCGTAAAGTGCATATTATTATTTTTTATATATACCTATGTATGTATGTATATATATACATATTTTTTTAAACATTGATGGTAAATGTTAACAATAATTTTTTTTTATTTTTTTTACTATTATTATTGTATTTTATTTCTCATCTAAAAAGGTCCAGGTCCAGTTGTTATATTTTTTTGTTGTTGTTTGTTATTTACTTTTTTGAGAATCTGATGTTGGTGGAGGTGGCTGCTGTTCGTGTTCCTGCTGTGCAAGAGCTTCCGCACAAGATTTACTTACTATCACTGCAACTCTCTCTAATTTTGTCACAGTTGTTACCAGTTCCGCGTGTTCCTCTAAGAGTTGTGCGAACTCGGCTCGTCGTCGCTCAGCTTCTGCCTGTGGGGTTCCAATTGAGAAGAGAGAAGAGAAGCAAAGTGAACCATCACAAATGCACGTAATCCCATCATTATCATAATATATAATTATTATAACAAAAACATGTATAGATACATAGAGAATGCTACACATAAAGACATTTATATTATTATATAGAGAACGAGAGATTATTTACAGTGAAAAAAACTAAATGATTTTTGTTCTGATTGACAAATAGTATATATAACAGACAGAGACAAAGAGACAGATAGACATGTAAAAAAAGAGGACGTTTATCACATGACACCACCACCACTGCATTGTATTTTTTTTAGTTTTTGTTAAGCTTTCTCCTCGGCTCAAACAACACATAATAATTATAATACGAAAATAACTTGACAGATTTTTAAAGAGAAAGATATATTTTGTGCTTGTAAAAGTTTTTTTTGTATTTTTTGTGCAAAGACTAAAAACCCTAACGCGAATATATATTTTTTTTTGAAAAGTGATGATGATGTAGAAGAAAAAGATTGAAAGATAGAGAGAGAGGTGGGTTATTTTTTATTACTAGCAATAATAATTATTATAACGAACTATGATATATCTCTTTGTTGTAATTTGCGAAAGTGGAGCCGTATGTTATATAGGTAGCTAATTTTTTTATAGGATAAAGATATTGTACAAATTAGCGTTTATGGGAGCATCATGCTACAGTGTTATATTAAAAATGATATTTTTATGTACATTTCTTTGGTATTACATGTTCTTACGAATGTGCATAGTGATATGTAGGTATTAAAATATCAAGTTTTATATAAACCGTGATTGTTAAACTGGTCACAGTTCAGAATGGATATATGTATTATATATAGCATTGAAACTTAAAAAAAGAAACAAGGGAATACAGTATAAAAAAACTACTGGAAGCTATATAGAGAAGTATTTATGTTTACAAGTGTTTAGGCCTACAATAATTATATTGTGAATTTAGAAAAAACAGTTCTGATGTAGGTATTTTTAAAAAATAACACGATGTTAAAATGAAGCGTAAGTTTGCAAACAACAATGTAGCCATTTTTTAACACTACAGGTTATATTCTTATATTGACTTTCACTACTACAACAACAAACGTGTAAGTTGGTTTGTTTTGGAGGATAAAATATATGGAACGTATAAACACGAACAAATATATATATATATTTATATATAATATTAAATGAGGTGTATTTACATGAAAAAAATTGAGATGCCAATTTTGTGTGGAAGATTCTCAAAACAAGTGTAGAGACACAGAGTGAGAGAGAGAGAAGAAGAAGAAAAAGAGAAGAAGGGTTAAAAGCGTAGCTGAGTATTTCCGAACCACCACCAACCACCATTGTTCATAATATTATATTTTATATATATAATATATATAACATGTTGACTAAAACTACAAGATTTTTTTTACTCAGTCTGGAAAAGAGTGAAAGTTTCAACATAGAATAGCCCAAAAACAATCACCGTCAAAAAAGCACCGTGTCGACAACAGGAAGACTGTGTGTAGTAGCAGTTTATGCGCGTAAACAGCAGTAGTAGTATGATCAGTGGCTCTACTGCTATAAAAAAAGGAAACAACAAAAAAAAATCCAAAAATATTTTTTGTTTGTAAAAATTAGCTGTATATAGCGGCAATAATGGCAAATAGTACTAAAAAACTACCGGTTTTATATAAAGTATATAGCTCTGTGGAATGAATCACACACTCAATTTAAAAAATAAATTTGTAGACTGGGACTCTTGGAATATATTTTGTTGGAATGAATGATGATACATCAAAAATATATATAGAGTTTGGACAAAACAATAACAGCAACCATTGCTAGAGAATATAAATAATAATAATATGGTAGTAATGATAATAATACGCACGAGACCTCGACAACAATGAATCATGTAAAAAATAACTAACATGTCAGCAAAATATGTAAAAGTATATGTGTGTTTTTGTGTGCATTGCATTCGTTGAATGTTTGTGTGATAATTTGTAATTTTGTAATGATAACTACAAAAAAATATTTATTTTTTTTGCCTATAGCATAATGTAAAATGAGTTTAATTATTTTGGCAAATTAATCGACATCAGCAGCATTATCAAAAAATAAAACGGCAAAAAATTAATAATAATAATTTCTTATTGTAGTTTAGCTATACATAAGATTTAAAACGTGTCTGCAAACATTGTGAATTATGTGCCATATGTATATATAATGCTGCTTAGTTAAACTGATGTTTGTATAATTTAAAAAAAAATAAAAATGCAATTTCGTACACGGATGAATAATAATACGAAAAGTCATTTTTTAAAAATTGGACTGAAAGATTTCTTATTCTGAAGAATTTGTATTTTTTTAAAACGAAACTTGTTTGAATGTCTTTTTTTCTTTTGAACTTTTTTGTAAAATTTAAAATTCAAAAAATCGATTCGTTTTTTATGCAAGCACCTGAATCTGCTCCACAGTCAGAGGTTCCTCTTGAACCGCAGGGGCTTCCGCGTCGGTCGTAGGTGGAATTGGGCCATCAATGTCAGCTACCACAATGCTAAGTTTACACAACAATTAATTTTGCTAATAACATCATCAATCACATAGCCAGTTTACATTAATTGATAAATAAAAAAGAGTAAATTGTTGTTAATGTTTGTCATGTGATTTTTTTTCAGTAAAAAAATATTAATTAGCCCACTATACACAATAATAATTAGATCTGCAGCCAGTAGTTCACGCAGATCCCAATTATAATAATTAAATGGATAATAGATATAGATATAATATTTAGAGAGAGAGATACTCTTTAAAAAGACAGGTTTAGTAGTGTCAATGTAAATACACTAAAATGACAATTAAAAAAATAAAAAAAATAATGGGAATCAATAAGTAAGCTGCAACTAAAATGAACTGTAAATAAAATAAAATAAATGTACCAAATGATAATAAAAATAGTACTGCTAGTCAGTATATAAATATATAACTCTATACGTATTTACAGTTACAAACACAATTGTTCTGATTCGACAGATTTTTGATACTTTTCAGAATCCATCGGAAAAAATATATATTTGAAAATAAATCAACAAGAGTTCTAATTATTATTATCTACAATAAGAACTATAGAGTAACTTTGAAAGAAATGGTTTTTGATTTTTAGATTCAAAAGAGAAAATGTTGAGATGAATTCTCAAACTAATACAGTTGTTTGTTGTGTTTAAAAAAAGATATGCTGATATTTTTGTTTGTTTTGTTTTTTAAGAAAAAAGTTCAGAAGGAATCTGGAGAGTTTTTTGTTTCTTTATCTAATCATCTTCTTACCTAACGGAGGGTGGTACTAAATCCTGGTCGTTGGCAGGTTCATTAGCAGATGATCCCTCTGTCACTTGCGGGGATTCTACCGTCGGCGGTACGTCTGCTGATTCCGCAGCAGACTGGCTCGCCTCTGTCCATCCATATTCACAGTTTACTTTTATTATAGCTAATTAACGTATTTATTTAATACTTTTTTGTGTATTTTCAAATCTAGTCGTGATAAAAATGTATATACAAGAAGGGAGCACACATAATATATAATATATATGTATATTCAAAATAATAATAATCATCATCAAAAGAACTTTGCAATAAAAGCGGTTTTTTGTGTTAGTGTTCATGAGTGAGTTTCGTTTTGGTTTTATTTACATAAAGCATAAAGCTTGCAAATTCACACAGTGTTAAAAATAATAATAAATATAAATTATACAGCAAATAATAGTTACATTGCATATTACCTGCTGGTCATGCATGAAATACGAAATTTTCCGTTGCTGTACTTTCAACTTTGAAGATAACGTAACAATAACGCATTATATACTAAAAGTATAGAGATGCCAATTAAAATGCTTTTGTAAAAAAAGTAGTATTAAAGTTTTTTTTTTGGTGATAGTCAGAATTTAATAAATTAGCTATGTGTAGTAAATTCGTATATTTGTTTGTTTAGTAATGGCTTTGCTTGCATTTCCGCTTTTCTAAAAAATTGTTTCCTTTTGTTTTTCATAAACCAGTAAAAGGAATTTATTTATTTTTTAGTTTCATTCTGGTCATTCGACTAATAATATAGGAATAATGACAATTTTATATTTAGGAAAAATAAAAAATTAAATTAAAAAAAATATCTTCAAAAGTTATTTCTAAAAAGCTACGCAAAAAAATAAATAAATAGAGAAAGATAGCTTATGAAGGGAGAAAAAAAGCACTAGAAAACTAGTTGGGGTGTGAATAATAATTTTTTTTCCTAGTGGGTTCTCCGAGGTTTTAGCTCTAAAAAGTACTTTTTCTATTTTGTAAATTTTCCTACTACTTCTATCTAACTAGCTAGAACTTTTCATTAAAATTTACTGCTAGCTAACCTTTAGTTCCCTGCCTTTCATCCTACCTTTTCAAGGTACAATTTGTATTGACAATAAAAATGGTAAATGATGGATAAAGAAAACTGTCATTACTTTTCAGATGTCGTCGTCAGAAAGCTCATGCTATGCTCTGTCTCCTTTTTTAACCGTAAGCATAATAGATAGTGAAAGTCGTCTTTATAGCCTTGTAGCGCTTCTTCTGAAGAATATTAATCATCACGTTCTGATAAATATATTATTTCGGCGAATCAGCCAGCGGTAGTTAAGTGAATAATGCCACAGTCATTTTGTTTACTTTTGCTGCGTAAAGGCAGTTAAATTCTTTCGCTGTAATCATAATAGTTTTGTATGCATTTTATAGAAAATTGGACATGCAGAGTTCCACACTTTAATTACAATAATTTTTATCTAGTTACTTTCGTACTTTTCCCCTTGCAAACTCAAATTTGAAAAAAAGCAACAACTATTACAACAGAGTAGAAAGAAATAATTGTGTAAAGTAAAATGAAAGTTGGCAAGAAATAATTATATTTTTGCAGCAAAATTCACGATAGTAGATTTTGTGTTCATTTCGATTGTAAAGTAAATTTTAACAAGTGGCCTGAAATGATATGGAACTCTGCATGTAAAATAGCATATAATATTGCGCAGATAAAAATACACATAAATATCATTCGACAGTAAAGAGAAGAAGGGTTAAATTGTTAAATGGAAACTCAACCTGGGTCGTCGGACTCGATTTCTAAATCGTTTTCCTCTACGTCACACACTTCATCCAGTGTAATCTCTTCGTCTAATTGAATATCTTCTACCTCACCCTTATTAGATGCTTCGTCGCGAGATTCTTGGTCGGAGGCTGTGGCAGGAGCGGATACCTCTGAAGCTGGCTCAGATGCAGGTTCCGCCACAGGAGCCGGAGGCTCTGCTGCAGGTTCTTGATAATTAAGTTAGCATTTTTATTAAAGCTACAATAATTACTGCATTATAATTTTCGCGACTATAAACAATGATTATTTGAAATGAAAAAGAAAGTTGTGTTATTTTGAATGTATCTTTTTATTTGCTTTCACTATTCACACCTGCTGCTGATGTTTCAGCGGCTGGCGCGGCCACCTCTTCAGCTGCTGCAGGGGGAGGAGCAGGTTCTTCAGCTGGAGGAGGAGTTGGCTCTTTAGCGGGTGGGGGAGTTGGCTCTTTTGCTGGAGGGGGAGGAGTTGGCTCTTTGGCTGGGGGAGGAGTTGGTTCTTTAGCAGGTGGAGGAGGAGTTGGTTCTTTTGGTGGCGGAGGAGTGGGTTCTCTAGCTGGTGGTGGTGGAGTAGGTTCTTTTGGCGGGGGAGGTGTAGGTTCTTTAGGTGGGGGAGGAGTTGGTTCTCTAGCTGGTGGTGGTGGAGTGGGTTCCTTGGCAGGTGGAGGAGTTGGTTCTCTTGTCTCTCTGGGTATTACAACAGTTTCCTCCGTTTCAATGGGAGGACTCAGTGGAGCGGGCGAAGGTTCTCTGGGAATTTTCACCGTGACTTTCTCTTCCGGAAGAGATTCAACTTTAGGCAAGTCTTCCTTGATAATTTCAGTGATAGACTTTCTGGGTCCAGGTAGCATAACATTGACCGGCTGCACTGGAGGTGGGGTTGCTGGCGTTTTTGTCAGCTTTAATGACTCCTTTCTTGGTGGAACAACAACAGTTTCAGTTGCCACTGAAGCTGCCTTGTTGGCTCGTGGTGTTGGAGGCTTTTCATTAGCCATTGCCCGCTCTACCCATTTGGACTCCTGTAAATTGTTAATGTAGGCAATTTCAAGTGTCTCATTACTTTTTCGAGTGACAAATGTGTTGGTGGGAAGGAAGAAGCGGAATACTAGTAGTGGTAGTAGTAGTAGCAATAGCCGCAGCAAGGGAAAAGATATCTTTATAGATATACATGCATAAATGTACTCGGAAAAGATTGCCATTAAAACGACAGAATATTCTGAGAAGGGCGAGAACAAATAATAATAATAAAAATATAAGAGAAAGCTCTTATTTTGTTAGTGTAGTTGTAGATAATATGCATCGTCAACTGTGAATCTTTTATCTGAATGGGCATCATCGCACCGAGTTTCCCATATTTGCAACTAACGCATCTCTCCTTCCTTTTCATGTTTGTTTGCGTGTGTTTTATTGGTCTCGCTCACCTTGGGCACTCGTTTCGGAATATTTTCCTCTCCCAGAATGGTTTTCTTGCTGTAATAAATGGGTTGGTAGATAGCTGCAACGGGAAAAAAATTGTTGAATTATTACACGTGAAAATACACCATACAACTCTAATATTATAAACCATTTCGTGTGTGACTCTTTTTTACAGTTCACATTCACATTACACCACCGCCGCCGCTGCTTCTGTTCACAGATAAAAAAATACTTTTTCTCTCTCGCTTACTCATGGGTTGCTGCTGCGAGCATAAAATACTATGAAAAATCTGGCGTTCGCAATACATGTTTAATGTAAATCGGTGTTCATTCGTAAAATTCTGTCGCTTTTTAACTACGTACCACCATACTATATGGCATATAATAGTAATAATAATGAATATGGGTCACCTCTTCAACTTTGTAATTGTAATCACCATTATCAAGATGATCATCGTCATCATCACCACACTCCACACACTATACTCTGTTCTCAATTTCACCTTATCATAATAAAAGCGTACTATAAACACTTACGTCGTTTCCCAGCGTTTCTGCCCACAGCCGCAGCATCCCTCAGTTTCGAGTAGAAGGAGCGGAAGACAACTTCATCCCGGATTTTGTCCTCATACTCGGGATAGAACCGCCTTCGCTTTGAAATTGGTCTCCCACCGGCAAACGACAGACATGCCAAATTTCCTCGACCTTGAGTGGGCGATCAAAAAAAGAGTACAATGCAAATAATTGGTGGTTTTTGTGTGACGACGACGGAAAATCACGTTCACGCTTTTATTGTATAACAGCACAGCACACACACACAGCCAAATATGCTATACAAACGAATACTACGACCAACGACTATAACGACACAGTTTTAGTAGGCGACTACCACTGTTGTTGAAAAAGCGGAGGTAGCCAACCTACTTTTTCGTTCCTTTACTATTTATTTTTGTATAAAAAAAATTTACAGCAATTTTTTCAGTCTAAAGTCCGTGTATCGTATCGTCATCGTCGTCGTGACTGTGACACTTTCGTTGTTACATAAAAACCACATTGCAGGACACACTTTTAATATTTTTCATATATAACTTTCTGCAATGAGGGCACGTAATATTAATAGCCGGTCGTGCCGTTTTGTGAAGAAACCCGAATAATATTATTTAATCAGACCGACTGACTCGGTACTCGAATAATGGCGACGACTTGATGATGATGAAGATGTGTTAAATAGCTTTCCGTTGAGTGTAACAGAGAGCGTTATTGTCTTGAGCATTTTTCGCAACTTGCAAACGGCAACAAACTCGGTCCTCAAATTGAGGTTATTGGCGCGTTGGCGTCCTCGTTGACGTGCATATCATTCCAGGTTCTCAATGAACTATTTGTATTTTTCTTGCACACAGCCAGAGCCAGAGACACGCTTTCAATGTTACTGTTTATTTTTTCTGCCGGTATTTTCATAATGACGATGATGGTTATTGCAGTTTATTCAGCAGTGCATTTTTTTGCGCTGAAAATCAAATTATGTTATTATGAGACTGTATCCATATTACACATCTTCATGCATTCCAATTTACTATTTTCTTCACGGTTCGGTCACAATTTTTTATTATTTCCAAACAACAGTGAATCCTACGCGCTCATTAAAAAGTGTGTAGGCTCTGGCATGATGATGATGAAGTAGTCGCTGTTTATGTAACTTTTTTTGCACTTTTGCTCCCTTTGTGTCTAGTCATCGTCATCATCATTACTATCATCATCTTGAAGATGGGGAGCCGTCGACAACAACGTGCTTGCAACATTATCGTAAGATTTCACAAGTGTGCTTGGGAATTGGAAACGGGTCGTTGAATATGGAATTCGGTAATTGGGTTGAACTCTAGTTTTTCCCCTTTTTAAAAATTTACCCGCTCTCCCATTTGACCAGAGAGAGAAAAAGACCTCCTTCATCATCATCATCATCACCTCGTTGACCTTCTCTTGGTTGGTTTTCTTTTTTCAAAAAAAATGTTTTGCTGTTTTGTGAAAAAAGCGTAAACAGGAGAAAAAATGGTGAAAATATTTTTTCCCGCGGTTTTTCATCATCATCATCACGTGTTGAAAATTTTGCATGCGTATTTTATTATCTTCTTAATTTCATGTAAGAAAGCACATCCAATCACATTACAGAATCGTTACAAGTTTTCACAAGAAAAAAAGGAGAAGAAGAAAACGAAAAAAAATCTTTTCGAATTTTTTTTCCGGAGGAGGTGAGCGTGTGGTGAGGCTTGAATGAATTGTAGGTGAAAGCAATTTGGTTGGGCTCCAGCTCGTTTCTCGTGTAATATCTCACTCATTCTTTCGTTCGTGTACGACGACGGAGTAGGTACGTACGACGTACACTCTTCTGGATCGTCGATTTGGTGGTGGTGGTGGTGGTTGTTTTCGTTGAATAGCATGTAGGTATGTATTATTTACAATTTTTGTAAAAGGAAGAGAAAGTGTAAGCTTGTAAAAAAGAATTTTTTTTCCTTGCATGGTATCTATATATTTATACGTATCTTTATAAGGTAGTAATGGATATTATACTATATATTTTGTGTGGTTTTCTGTATGACTGTGTGTGTGTCTGTGTTTACATCATCATATCATGCAGCAACAACAACACCAACAATAACAACAACAACAAGTAGTGTGAGAGAGAGAGACTTTTTTTTAAACTCGAGTCCAAATGTTTCTTCGACGCCTCGTACCTATATAGTAGCTCCCGGGGATCGTGGGATCCACATAATGTGGCATTGGCATTCGATACAGAAGTGCTTTGTTTAGGGGACTGTAGCCAACATCTGGGTTCCTGTCACGCACGTACAGTCTTCGAAGATCAGCGATTTCCTTCACTTCACTTGCACTCCTGTACGTAAGATAAAAAGAGAGAGAAAAAGAAAGAAAAAAAGAAAGTAGAGAATGATAGAAAAGAAGAGAAACGCATATATTGCCTTGTATATTCCTTTTTTGTAGTAGTAACACAAATAATAATGGGGAAAAAGCAAAAAAAATAAGAAGAAGATAGAATGGTTTAAGAATCGGGAGGAATGCAACAAAAAAGTGGGAAAATGTAAGAAGAATTTTTGCTTTTTATTATTACAGATTTTTGTATAGCAGGAGGGTGTTGTGTT